>JAJTUS010000319.1:0-37794 GCA_021399465.1 Hyaloscypha sp. PMI_1271 | reverse complement strand
TATAGTGTAGTGGATAGCGATTTCTATAACTTCGATGAAACCAGCTTTCTAATTAGCCTAATTATACCCGGAATAGTTATTACACGTGCTAATCGACGTGGCAGAGTTAAGGGAATATAGCTAGGTAATCGGGAATAGGCGATAGCTATTATTTATATTAATAGTAAAGGTTAGGATATTCCTCTATTTTTGGCTATTTAAGGCGTTAACTACCTCGTAAACTAGTACTCTAAGACCGACCTCCCACGTGATTAGGTTATTAAACCTATAAGTAATAAGTGGACAAATAATGAGACGGGTCTAGAATAGCTAAAATACTTTAATAAATATACTACTCCTCACGTAAAGGGCCCATATCAAATACTAGTTCTAGACGAGTATAAGAGTCATGAATTAATTAAATTCTAAGACTATTATAAGTCCTATAATATTATAGCTCTTGGATTACCTCCTTACTCCTCTTATCTAACCTAGCCACTTAACGTTAGATATTTTAGCGTATTAAAGCGGATATATGGCTAGTAAATCGAAGGCTTTATAAAGGCTTATATCTACTATATTACTAAGTTTAAGTTCCTTATAGCCTTTAAAGTAGTATATCTATAGTTAATTACGGTCCAAAATGCCTAAGCTAGATTTCGCGGAGCTAGCCTAATTCCCTTTAATCCTTAAGTAGTGATCTTAAAGCTTAATATTAAGTTATGAACTCTAATACTAACTAGTCCGCCCTCTCCTAATACTAACCCTTGGGTCTCCTAGATACCACATAACCTAACTAATGCCCTCTTATAGATAACTTTAGTTAGAGATTATATTACCTGTTACTAAGGAAGCTCACTAATATCTGTTTTTGCTATAGTCGCTATATTAGTAAAGGGTATAGAGTAATTAGCTCATAAAGTAACCCTTTTAATAGCTAAGGTACACATACTTCAAGTAGTAAACGAAGCACTTTCCAAGTATTATAGAGCTAGAAAGAATTATATCCGTTAAGGGGATATACTTACTATAGAGGATATATACGATATTCTAGCCCAGGAGGAGGTAAATAAGCAAATTCGACACGATAAGCGCTCTAGAGGGGTTCGTTAAAATAAGGGGTAATTGGGTACGCGGCACTATGGGAATTATAAGAAGACTAGTTATAATACGTGGACTTATCAAGAGGATATAGATATATCTAGTTTATTAGATTCCGAGTAGTTTTAATTAATTTAATATATAGTGGTTAAATAATTATATTCCAAAGTAGTAGGGTAGTAGAAAAGTGTATCGCTCGGTAATATGCGTTACTCGCTAATAAACCATGTTATTCCTTTTCCTTTTATACTTAGCCTCTATTTCTATTATCTCTACTTATTATATTCGCTATTATATCTTATAATTAACTCTTATTAATATACTTATATACTTTAGAAATTAGAGTAAAACCTGAAATTACTTCTTATATATCCTTAATACTTTAGCCCTAAGTATAAGGTATTATAATTACCTCCTTTCTCCTGAACTTATTAAGTAATAATCTACCTTATAGAGTACTCTTAGGGCTTTATAAGAGTATCTCCTTAACTATGAAGTTCGATCTCCTTATATTACTTACTAATAATATATAAGAGGAAAAATATAGTAAGATAAAAACCTATATAAAATACTATAGAGTATAAAATCGACTAATAGTAAGAATACTAAAAAATAATATATATAAAATAGATATAAAGTAGTATAGAATTAGTATATTAGTATATAGAACTCAAAGTATAAAAGTAATATATATATTATTACTTTATAGCTATAGAAACTCTAGCCTTCTTATATAAAATACTAAAGTCACATAATCTTAGATATATCTATAGTTATATGATTAGAATATTAAAACTACCTAAAATCGCGAAAATCTATAGTATATAGCTAGTTGTACTATAGTATTTAAGGAGCTAGTGCTTTATTCTCTATTAATAATATTTAGTGAGGATAATAGAGGAAAGAGAGATAGAAATATCTTTAAACTAGAAAAAGACTTGCTCTTAACTATTTAGCTATTAACCTCTTAGATTAATCTAGAATATAATTAAGGTAGACCTAGTTATAGTAGATTTAAGGGGCCTAGGTATACTACTCTACTTTATAGTCGAGGCTAAGAAGAGAATAAGCTATAAGAGTAATAATAATAAGAGGTAGCCCTAGAGTTAATAGAGAATTAAGACTTGGA
Source organism: Hyaloscypha sp. PMI_1271 (assembly GCA_021399465.1). Classification (NCBI taxonomy): domain Eukaryota; kingdom Fungi; phylum Ascomycota; class Leotiomycetes; order Helotiales; family Hyaloscyphaceae; genus Hyaloscypha; species Hyaloscypha sp. PMI_1271. The sequence continues at coordinate 35,585 of JAJTUS010000319.1, read as the reverse complement.
GAATAGCGATAATAAGGAGTAGTAGAGAGAGAAATAGCGGTACTAGAAAGAGACTAAAGAGATTAATAGCGGTACTTACTAGTCTAAGGACGGCGCTTATACTTATAACACAAATAGCTAAGATAATAAGAGCTCATAGCTTATAAAGAAGCGATAAAAGCTCAAGTATCTAGTAACTCTAGTTAGTAATAAGTAGCGCGATACTTCACGAGATAAGAGAAGGACCCTTAGTACCTTTATCGAGAGTATATTCGCTAGTACTACTAGTACGACCCCTATCGTATTTAAACCCGCTCTCTCTCTTAAACCTTAACTAATAATATAAGTAATTAATTAATATTAACTAGTATTAAGAGGTCTATAGAATTATTAGTAAAGAGGATATTAATAGTATACTATATTACTTATTAAAGTAATCTCTAATACTAGTACTTAAACACTTACTAGGACATATAAAGGAGCTAGTAGATGAGTTCGAGGCTTGTCTTCGAGTAAAGCATGAGGTTAAGAATAAGCGAGGGGCGAGTCTAAAGCGAGGTGAGTAAGTAGTAATAGAAGCTAATATATCGAGTAACTAATAAGAGAAAAGACAGCGAGGCTAGCCCTAGAAGTAAACGTGAGGCTAGTTATTAAGAATAATACTATTAAGCTCTATATATTTACTTGTCCCTTTATATCTACTAAGATAAATATCTAAAAGGAATCTTATCCTTTTATTAGTTAGTCTCTATATAAGAGTAAATATAGTTAAGAGAAGTAGTATTTAAGGCGAAGAGGATAAATTAGATTTATAAGTGAAATACTATAAAAGAAGTAAGGAGGTTATTATTAGAAGTATATAATGCGCGTTGTCTTTATAGGAAATAATTAATGTATTATAATATATCACGTGATTATTAGCCTTAGTATTATTATATTACATAATTTTTCCTAGACCCTATATAATAAAACTAATAAAAACCCCTAAAAAACACTTTATAATTCTAATAGCTAAGCTTATCCTCGCCTTATATAATTACTTAGTTTTCCCAAATAGTCTATTACGCTATTAAATGAATTTATTATTTATCGTATATTAATTATATTATTCTAACTAAATACAAGTAATGTACTCGATCTGCTTTTCACGTGATCTTCTCAAATTTATGTGTGATTTAAGAGGGTAAAAAGGGTCTAATTCTCAAGTCTATATATATAAGCTAACTAATTACGCGTGGAAAAATGAGTCCTGAAATAATATATACTAGGATTACTTCACTAAACTTATATGTTATAACACATCTCATTAGAGCTATTATCTATACTATATACTAACTTATATAACGCGAACTAACCCTTTACTTAAGGTATAAAAGGGAGTCCCAAGAAGTCAAGTTCACTCCCCTAGTTCTGCTATCACTAAAGAAGGGAATTTATAGGGCGAAAGTGCGTAATCTGGGTTCTTAACTAGTCAAAATATTCACTACCTTATAAGGGGGGTGACCTTGACTTCTTGAGACCCCCTTTTATACTAAGACATAAGGACAGTTATAGCCTAGTATAGGCTATTCTCGCTGGGGTCTAATACTATTTATACTATCTCATATTCAAGTCACAGACACTAATAGCCTCAATCGAAAATGCGATTTCCTTATTATTTAGGATAATCCCCTTCAGCTTATAATATTTCCCTACTCACGCCTAGAGACTTAGGAAAGTGAAATATGATAGATAGTAAATAACTTAAAATATACTCTAGAAAAGTAGTAATCTAACTTTTGGAAAGTTTATACTAAAGATAGAACTCTTATCGGATTTACTAGCTAGACTATTAAATAGAGCGAGGCTCCCCGCGATAATGAGAGTTAGAGTAGCTAGAAGTAGGATAATATTATCCTTATATTTACTTTTCCTTTCGTAGATTCACTAGATACTAAGTATAGTAGATATAATTAGAGTATAGGCCTAGTAGCTATATACTAGACTCGCTTTTATAGAGGATATTATAGGTTTAGATTACGACTTATAGTATTATATTCTATCTAATTCACCCTAGTCTTCTATAAATCCCTTCGAAGACTCTTACCTCTCGCCTCCTACTAACTTATTATTTATATATACTTAGTTACTATACTTGAGCTATATTAGTAAGAGTAATATATAAAAATATAAAGTATATATTAGCTTAGCTTATTCTTTATATTATATTATAATTAATAATCGAGTTTATTAAATTAAAGAACTTCTCTTCTTATCTTTATGAAACTAGAGGAGTTTATTAGGGATTAATTATATAGTTGAAAGAGGCTTAGTATAGTATATATATAAGCTATAGTACTACTTTATTTAGAGAGGATATAGGATAACTCTAGTTATAATTATAGTATTAATAGTATTTATTATATCTATTAGTATAACTAGTTTCTTAGAGGTTATATAATTTATATTATATAATTATAGTAACTAGATTTCCTATATATAAGTAATGAGATATACTAGATATTAGTACTAATTAAGCTTAGTATATTTAGGGATTATATATTAGAACCTTAATACTATAATCCTTACTTATAGAAAACAACTACTTTACTAACTAATATAACTAGTATTCTATAATATTATATAATAGTACTATATATTACTAGTGAACTAATAGTATCCTTTATTACTATAATTCTTTTCTCGACTTTATTTACTATTTAGCGAGTAGATATTAAGAGGTCTCGCTTATATCTATTATTAGTCCTAAGTTAGGCACGCTTAATTAGTAAGATTTAACGTATTACTAGTAAGCTAAGTTATAGATTAGGGATGTTTTAAGATTAAATACTTACTATTAACTTTTAATAAGTATTATAGTAATTATTTAGTACTTAATAATACCTCTAAGTCTAGGTTATCTAATAGTAATATTAGGATCTAATTTATTAATAGGTTTATTATATAATTTGAAGTATTTGTTCTTATAGAGTAGAGTTAGAGTTATAAAGTTAAATAGAATCACGTAATTAAAGTCTATTTCATTTTTGTAGCATCCGATTTTGGATTAACTAATTAGACACACTAGTTAACTTTTAGCTCGTGCTTATTTTAGACTAGATTTTAGCTAGATTTTAGCTCGACTCTAGTAATCTTTTTAGCTATAGTTTATAATTTAATCTATTTACTAGCTTTAATTCTAGCCTTTACTATACTAGAGGCTAAGAATTAGGTTTAGAACCTAACTTTCACCTCTAGCTCTATAATTTACTCCTTATTTATAATATCTAATTCTACTCTATATTCTAATTCTTACCCTACTATTATAATCTCCTCGTCGATATTATCTAATTTCTACTCATGCTCTAAACCTAGCCTTTTACTTTACTCTATAATATTTACCTCTATAATAAACAACTCGCTTATTAATAAACGACCTCCTTAAGAGACGATTCTTAGGGTTAAATTAATTCCCACGCTCTTCCCTTTCTTAATAATAGTAACTATTATACTATATTAGTCTATATTTACTTTACTATATTAATAATTTACTTAAGCGACTTTTAACTTATCTCGCCTCGAGAGTAGATAATTCAGTTAAATAAGAAAATAATAATAGGATATAATAGAGCACGGATTTCAATTTCCTTCGGGGGACTAGCGGATATACGATAGTAGTAGTAAGTATATTCCTCTTATAAGTCATAATTAGTATACTATTCCAGATAAATAAGTAGTATAAATATTTATATAAAGTTCTTTTACGAGGAAGAGCAATGAGTAATAATTATAATACACCGATATTTATATATAACTACTTTAATTAACTTACTATATATTATTAAAGGAATAAAGAGCCGGGATAAATAAGGCTAGTAGAAGAGGATAGATATTTATTAGATACTATAAGTATTTATACTTATTAAGAAGGAGGAAGAAGTAAAGATAATTCTATAAGATTATTAACTCTAATATATTTCAATATCCTTATAGCCTTATATTACTAATATAATATATACGAAAAAGACGTTTCCGGAAACATATTAGTAAGACTATAATTAAGGCTATAGAAGATACTATAGAGAAACTCCTAGAGGCGAATATATAAGTAATAAGTATAAGATAAGAGATAATTAATCCTAATATGAGAAGTTAATAGATAAGTCGAGTATTTAGCTCTGAGGGGAGTGAGGGAGTTCATAATATTAGGCGAAGGGAATACTCTAAGTATAAAGACACTAAGGATGAGGTAGAGGATAAGAGTTATTTTAGTAATATATATTATACTAGTATAATAAACGCTTTTAATTAAGATATTAATACTAATCTTAAAGTAGACCTAGAAGCAGCTCTATAGGAGTTAATAGGAACTACGACACTATTATTTATACTTAATACGACACCGAATATCGAAGAAAAAGAAGATAAAGATAAAGAAGATAATAATAGGAATAAGTCGTTAGAGGGAGATAAAGATAGAGATAACGAGGCGGGGAGTATACTTAAGATTAATGAAGACGAAAAGGCTTAATTAGCTTAACTCTAAGGTATGAAAGAGGATATAGTAGAGTTAGAGAGGCAGCTTACGAGTATATAAGCCTAGTTAGTTATCTAAGTTAATCTAATTCTATAAAAGAGGTTAAGTAATAATACTAGAAAGCTTATAGCGAAACTATAGCTAAGGAAGTCTATAATTAAAGAGGCTAAGGACTATTAAAGCTGCTTTAATCCTAATTCGAATACTATATCATTTATAATTAGTATCGGGTAGAATTAAAAAAGTTAAAGTCATGCCTTAGGGGCTATTTAGGGACTATTTATAAGCTTTACACAACTCCTATTAAGCTCTATTAAATTCTTAAGCGAGAATAAAGTAGAGTAAGAATTTCTTTACTATAAGACATAGGACTAACTCTTAGTACCTTTGCTCTATAAGTAGTTATATAACTTAATTTAATAGACCTAGGGACTATAACTAGTTATTTATTTATTAGGTAAGTAGTGCGCTTACCGTTTATTATTCTTCTATTACTTAGTCTTTAGATCTAGACGATATTAAACTTCTTTATAAGTCTCATCTAACCTCTCTATAAATAATATATATCTCCTCTATAAACTGTATTTAACTTCCCTAAAGATATTATCTAGCTTCGCTATAGCTAGTACTCTTTGAGTAATAGATATTTGATTTCTACTTAATCTTTAGTTAATAAGTTAACTTATTTAAGGTAAGGCTACTTACGTGTAATTTCCTACTTACTTATTTATAACAAAGTACTATAGAATATTACACGCCGAGTATCTGAAATAAAGGCATAAGAGCTATGAGTAAGTTATAATTCTAATAAAATAAAACTAGTTATTTCGTGCCGTAGAGAACTAGTAGATATAGAGTTAATATCACATATTACCTCATTTAAGAGTAAGTTAGTTAGTTATTTCGGGCAAGCTTTTTAACTAATTAATTGTGTTATTATCTAGCTATAACTCTATCTCCTTATATACTACTATAGTCTCGAAAACTATTTATCTTATTAATATTTCGATACTTATTCCTTATATTATCGCTTCTCTTAATCCTAAAGTCGCCGTGAATCTTAGTGGATACTAGTAGCTCTCTAGGTCCTAGCCACTTACCTCAACTTCCTAACTACTATAAATAGTTATTATATAGTAGTAGCCTTTATCCCCTTTTCTAAGAAGAACGACACATGTAGTTAGCTACTTAATATAGTATAGATAGTAGTACTTTTAGTATTTTATAAAGTATACTAGAGGATAGTTCAAAAAGGTTATTGTCTAGCTAACTTAGGTTATAGGTTTTAATATCATGAAAGTTAATAGAGTAAATAAATCTCTTATTCGTTTCTAGGAAATCCTCTAGGGTATTATATTTAATTACTATATAGTATAAGTTAAGCTAATAAAGATCTAGTATATAGTAGAATAATAGTTCTAGAGCTAAACTCGAATTAATTAGGCGTAAGACCTTTATAGACTCTAGTAGCTTTCTTAGAGATTCTAATAAAGTACTTAAGTAAGGTACTTCCTAAGTATAGTAATATAGAAAGTTAAAAAATAATAAGCTAATAGTTTAGATAATAACCCCCCTATTTTTAGTATATTAGAGAGCCTCGGAGGTAACTCATATATAGTATTTATAGGACTCTTCTATAACGACTATATCTAAGGCAAAAGACGATAGTAGCTAGTCCTCTCCTTTTATTACTCTATAGAATACTAAGCCTATATCTATTAATCGAGGAAGTACTCTAAAGGTAAATAATAGAACTAAAAGATTAAGGCTATTATCTATAATATTATACTACTCTTTATAAGCACTATATATAGTTTTATAAATAACTATATATAAAGGGTATTTATTCGCCTTACTACTATTATTATATAAATCTTTTACTATTTCTATATAGTTATTAGGAGTTAAGAGATTAGACTTGAAATAATTAAAATCTAGTATCTTTATACGAGAATGAGTAGTATTAGTATAATTCTAGTAGACTTTCAGTAAATAAGAGATATATTTATTAGCCTTTAGTAGTTCTAGGACTATATAAGTAAAAGAGACGATATAGTAGCAAGTATCTAACTTCATGAGGTTTTTGAGTCTATTAAACCCGGCCGCTAAGAACTGAATCTTGATATAGTAAAAGAGGGATAGTAAGTATACCTCTCTTAGCTATTTACTAGTATAGGACAATTATTTAATGTCCGAGGGTATAAGGAGATTAATAATCATAAATAATATCTCTATTAATAGCGTCTCGAGGCGATTTACGAGTATTATAAGAGCTTTAGAGGGTGAGCGAATAAGTTGTGCGATTAGATATAAATAAGGAATACTAAAAGGGACTAAAGTAGTTTAAAAACTAGAGTTAAGACCAAATAATATGAAACATATCCTCACTCTTCCTCGAGATATATATTTTAGACTATTATATATTAAAGGTACTAGAAATATTCCCTATATACCCTAGTACCTGGACTAAGTCTAGTTAATTAATTATTGGGTTATAGAGTTATTAGGTTATTAGTAGAGAGATCTAATAATACCCTAAGAAGAACTAATATTAATTAGGGAGTAAGTAATTGAACTTATATTACCTAGTATAGAGATGTCCTTCGAAATACGATTTTAGTCTCTTGAGGTTAAAAGTGAAGATGTAGTTTATAGTCCTACTCCTATAGCTATATATATTCGCTTAGTACTACTAGGGCTAGGGGTTAGAAGTATAGTAGTATACCCTTATACCTTTACTATTTTCGCTACTAACTTACTTCTAATAGATAGCTAGTTTTACTACTACACTTTTAGACCGTCTAAATAAGTAGCTATTTCGGGTATTACACTTTTTTATCCCTTAAATAAGTATCTACTTTTGGTATAGTCGCTTATAAAATCGGCTTCGCCTTAAAAAAATTATAAGCATAGACTACCTTATCTAATTTTGGCGCTAACTCTATAGTTTCTTTGTTATCCCATATACCCCGAAGTAACTCACAATACCTGGGCAACCTCTATTATAGTATAGTCACTTGCAAAATCGGCTTCATCTCCTTCGCCTAAAAAAAATGTGAGCACAGACTACGTCATCCATTTTTGGCGCTGGCGCCGTAGCTCCTCTGTTATGCTATGTACTCGTACTCCGAAGTACCTAGGCAACCTCCATTAAAGGTTGCTGTGTGACACCCTGCTACTGCGTCCTGTGTACTTGGAATCTAGGGAGCTGACTGCGCAAGCAACACTTCTCTCACCTCTCGCATCTCGTATAGCTCGTTCTATTATTGCTGACTATGTGATCTATCTACTATTGGAATTATTCATGAACATCAGAGGGTGCGGAGCGCCCAGCGCGACGCCATGTACTCGTCTACCTATGTCTTTTACCTATGTCTAGGAAGCCTCTGAAGCAGGTTCCTCGACTTTCCAACACGTGATCCTCTGAAATTACTCTCATTCGTCAGAAAAAAGTGCAGTACGTGACCGTGTAAGGCCCGTGCGACCCCATCCAAAAAAATCAGCCTTCTCTAATTTCGATCAAAAGCATTCCCGAGTATACAGAATAGGCAGAATTCATTGTAGACACTCTCTAAGACTCCAGATACTCGTGTTGGCGGCAAGAATGTGTCGGGTCAGCCGTCGCCCATAGTTTGCAAACGACTGCACGTGACGGTATCTTGGCTTACGCACTAACCCATATTCAGTGGTCCATGCGCCTAACCCATATCTGCCTAGTAAGCCCAGAATTCAGCCCTGTGAGGCTGAGTCCAGACAACATATCTCCTGAGAAGCCAGCAAAGCAATCTTTCGTTCCTCTTCACTTTCTCTGGCTTTCCCGTGCGCACAACAGAACGACGACACAGCGCCCCTCATTGATTGTATCTCACGTTCTAGCGAGCATCCTATAGCAGAATCCCTCCCTACATAATATTATTCTGAACTTGATTCCACTATAAGTGAGGTGAGGCTGACGAAATTGATCGAGACATTGTTTCGAGCGAGCTAAACTAATAGAACCAGATTAACATTAGAGCCCAAACCGTCTACCGTAACTCTGCCTAACAGGCGTCAAATCAGCCTGTAGAGCCGACCACGGGCGATAAGTCCTAACCTCTACGACACTCTTCCATCCTTTAATATTCTCTTCCCGCTACAACAGCAACTGAGGTCCTACGGTCACACGAAACCAGCATTTGCCTAGAATTCTCTTCGGAAGGATAAAGATGGCGGTATACAAATACTATCCAATCGACCTTGATAAACCTGCTACTCGACTCCTCCGACTTCTCAAAGGAAACTTTACGGATGCTATTCAATGCGAGCTTTTCGAGGGATGGATCAGCCAATCCGAAGGCGGCATGTCTTATGAAGCTTTGTCATATACATGGGGAACTATACAAATGACGGCCCAGATCACAGTAGATGGGAGCATAATGCACGTTACTTCAAACTTATATGCGGCACTCCGGCATTTACGCTTTGAAGACAAGGACCGAATCCTATGGATTGACGCTATCTGTATCGATATGCACAATATGTCAGAGCGAAATCATCAGGTTCAACAAATGACTTATATATATAGCGAGGCTGAACAAATTGTTGTTTGGTTAGGCGAGGCTACTGAAGAGAGCGACCTTGCTATGGATTTTATGAAGCAACTACAAGAAAACATTGCCAAAATCCAAGGCGATTGGAGAGATTCGGCCCAACTTTGGATACATCCTCAGCTTGGACTAGGAGATACAAATACCCTCCAAAACGCTAGGTTACGTAAAGGAATGGAGTTTATGTTAGGCCGACCATGGTTTCGGAGAATTTGGATCTTGCCAGAAATTGCCAACGCTCGAGTTGCTATTATCCTCTGCGGCAAGAAGTCTATCTCAGCACGGATTTTTGCTCAATTTCCGTCTTTGATAGGATTACAGCCCCAACCCTATTGTCAGGCTGTTCTAGATATTATGCCAGGTTTTTCCCGGAAAGAGTCTTGGTGGAGCCAGAAACGGAATCTTCACACACTCTTAGTGAAGTTTCGTAAAAGCGAAGTGTCTGACGACAGAGATATTATCTACGCCTTGCTAAGTCTTTCATCTGATGCATTTAGGGGCGACATCTTGGTCCCAGATTACTCCAAGACATCGCAACAGGTCGTCCGGGATACTACTTCATTCTTACTCTCTCACACGCATCAAGATCGTTCACTTTTTGACTTTCTTGATTGGACGATCCCAGAGTTCCTTCAAAATATAGATTTATTAAGCAGCGCGGTTCTCGGAAGTGCATCCGAGAATGGGCAAGAGGAAATGGTTGAGCGACTGCTCGCGACTGATAAAGTCGAGATAAACTGGAAGGACAAGGGAGGCCAAACACCACTGCACCGGGCTGCCCGCAACGGGAACGATGCTGTTGTGCGGCTGCTACTCGCCACAGGCCAGGTCGAGGTCAACGTGAAGGACAATAACGGCCGGACGCCGCTATCGAGGGCTGCTGAGAACGGGCACGAGGCCGTCGTCCAGTTGCTGCTCCAAACAGGCCAGGTTAATCCCGACGCGAAGGATACAGAGTACGGTCGGACGCCACTATCATATGCGGCTACAAATGGACACGAAACGATCGTCAAGCTGCTTCTTGACTCTAGCCAAGTCGACATACACTCGAAAGACAATTATAACAGGACACCCCTATCATATGCCATCCAGAACGGGTTTCCGGCTATTGTGAGACTCCTGGAACTGCGAAACATGAACGACCTCAGGCAGGAACAAAAGTTACATTCGGAAGGTGACGATGATACTAGAAGCTCAAAGTCTGAGCAGAGCGACATCGAAAGCATATTCTCTGCGCAGTCACTTTTATCATCGCAATCGACCCAGAGCGAAATCTTTTCAATCGCAGTTTCTGAGTTAGCCTATTTGCTTCTAAATAATGATGAGCTGATGCTTCTATACCCTACTGCTATTTCAAAAATTGGCCTCGAAAGATTACAAAGGAACTTCGCGCGACTCCTAAAGAAGTACGGTCAGAACTTGCAGAAAGAAGCGTCTAACGATCTACAGCGCCAAGCAGCGAATTTTGTCCGGATATCTGCGCGCCCAACAGCAGCCGAAATAGGAAGGATTCTGAGACAAAGCGACGGCGAAGTTCTTGGAGCACGAAAATTGTACTCAGAAATATCGAAGACAGTACGGGTCAACGAATGGCTTGAGTTACAGAAGGGGGATCGCAAGCAACAGCACTCCGAGATTCACTTACGCGGGGATGTCGATGCCATAGATAGGAATATCAATCAGCAGCAATTCAAGGCTCATTCAAACGCAGACGCCGATACTATAGATGACGACGAATTATCCGATGGCAGCAATTCAGTTGAGTCTGATAGTTATGAGCAAAATCCACTCCGAACCATTGGCGAGGTGAAAGAATTCATGATATCGGCGCGAGCGTGGTCGAGCTTATGCCAAGAACTTCGATCATGGCTCAAAGTAGATAAGAGACAGACGCCGCTATTGCTAGCTGCTGAGACCGGATATGCGGCCGTCGTGAAACTACTGCTTGAGGGGGCCGCCAATATCGACACGAAGGACATGGAAGATCTTCTTAAACTCATTCAGACGAGATGGTCCGGACTGCCGTCGAATGAAGAACGATCTGGCTGGCTGGAGGTTCTTGCCCTGATCGGAATGCACCAGAAACTTGGGATTAATGCGATTTCCAAACAATGGAACGGGTATCTGCGATGTCAATGGGAGATCCCCGACGTCCTGGAAGAAGCCCGGATTTCACAGACCATACCGGAGCGTTTCAAATTACGAGGCGATATCTATGACGTACTTGCTAGGTTTATTACCCTTACTGGCACTACGAACCGATTTGAATGCGCAAGTTGTGGGGAGTATCTCGAGAAGAGATGGAACGATATCGGATTAAACGCACTACGAGTAATCAGTCGCGGCATTGAACTACTGGCGTCGTCGAACAAAATCTCACCAAATTTGATACACCAGGAGAGCCCACAAACGGCAGACATATCTATAATCAGCGCTACAAAGAACCACATCACAATTTTCTTAAATAGCACGGAATATGACAAGCAATCGTTCGTCGAAGCTATAAACTGGACTTGCGCAGCAATTAGGGCAACCTTAAATGCATCCACGGAGTCCAACGGGAAGCTTCGCGTGTCGAAAACTGTCAAGACGATCCAAATTGAAGGCCAGCAGCCCCAGCTCCTAGGATATTCTATTCAGCCATTAGAGGATCTTTCACAAGATGACATTGGATCAAACGACTGCTGGATTAAACTTTTCAAGTCCGGAGTAATCGCGTGGAATCCCACTCAGCGAGAGTGGGGATTCGGCCTGGAACTATCGTTCAATATGATGGTTCATCTTGCGACTGTCGAGAGCTATTACTGGCTAGATGACCCAAATGATGGTGGGGGTTTACTTTTGCTTGGGTTTTTCACTGCCCTAGTGCCCACTAGCCAGCATGAAGCAAGTAAAAGCATTCAGTGGCACTTTGAGTCTTCAGAAGAAGTTATTAGTCCCTACTCACTAAAATCAACTCAACAGACCTGGATGAAGATACAAGATGCTTCAGAGTTTCAGCATTCAAGATGTTTTGTTGGCTGGTACGAGAGAGCAAACGTTCTCCTTGGAACACGCCGCCTAGAAAGCCATCTCGATAGCCTAACGTGGAGTGGGCTGAAACCCCGGGAAAGGACCCTACACAGCAGTGGCTTTCAAGCTGGAGTCCAAGTCACTGCTGGGAGTGGCCATATGGGCCCGATCAACTTGGCTCTCCAGGGGACGAGGAATTGGATTTTTCAGATCAACGTCCAACAGTTTACTGCGCCGACACAATATTCGACGGCAGTCACCCTCAGCTCCAACAAAGTTGCTCTTGTGTTAGACTCAGAGTCGAAGCAAGCATGGCTCATACCTAAGCTCAGTCTGGTCCTACACCTATGTCACAAATACTTCCATGAATTCAAGCCCCCAATTGGAGATATTGAGGATCCTATTCCGTTTGCGGAACCAGCACCAAATGGATCTTGGGCTACACAGCAGGCCATAGTAGCAGAAGGAGATACTATTGTTTTGGGCACTCTTGGTCAGGCTGACACTGAAACTCTTCGCCAGGTTTTCCTGCGGATTAATACAAACTTGCTCGATAGCGTTAGAACGAGAGAGAAGCCAAGGAACGCACTGATGTTCGCATCTGAGATAATGGACATGTGGGATCAGCCTGGCACAGGAAGTCCGTTGAGAGAAGTCAGCATCACACGAGGTGCGAGATCCTGGACGTGCCTCGTGAGTATGGTTGATGTGTTCTGCGTCTGTGCAAATATTGGTCCGGCAATTGAACCAGTTCCGATACCAAATAACGTCTGCGACTGCTGTATGCTTCCAACAAATCAGTACTACTTGGCAGCACATATGTGGTGCCTCGAGCAACTCTCGAGGCGGGCTAGGAGCAGCACTAATCAGCTCCAGTATGGAATGTGCAAGCTAGGCGAGGACGCCTTTTGGGTTGTTCAAACGTCGCCTTGGAGGCGATGTGGGTCTGAAGCTCATTCATCAATTTGGGGTGATATTAACTTACTTGACACGCTGCTTCAAAGGGTATCCAACGAAAACAATGGGAAGAATAAGGAAGTACCAAAAATTGTGCTGCATGAACCACCGCCGGATACGGGAGTGGTTGTTTTCGGTGCTCGCCGTCCAAAACTTCTAGTGAAACAAAGCCGGAGTGGGCAATCATAGAAACAAGAAAGACTGTTTTTCTCTCTGAACCTTAATAATTAGCCACGCTGTTATCTTGAGCATGATGGGTTGGCAGCCGCAGGATTCGAACCTACCAGCACAAGCTGTCTTCCTCGACTCTGGCCACGAGAAGAGTATACACAACAGGTGCTCACCAGAGAGGCAGTGCCAGCTACCTCTCCAGCCGCCCCCCGGACAAAGGGTGAGGCACACAAACACCAAGCGAATTTATTGCGCTTACATAATGTCGTATTAAGAGTCACGCTAGTCGTATTACATTACATATTATACCAAATTTATATAAAGTGTAGCGTTCTTCTAGAAATTTCCGTATGCAGCCACGTGTCTGCTTACTGTGTATGTGTGATTGGAAAGGGTAAAAAGGACGTACCTTTTCTATTCCTATGTGTTCGTGCCCTTTAATAGGTCACGAACTAAGCTATACTAATTAAACTAAGCTCGTACGAGCTTACGTGATTCCACGTGTATACTAGATTACGTATAAAAGTATGATTAGAAATCACATCCTCCCTTACTTAGAACGAACTTACTCCTAAAAGTCGTACAAAAAGGGAAGAAATTAAGACCTAGTAATAGTTCTACTCGATCGAATTCTAATTAAAATAAGGAATTTTGCAAGGCTCCCTATATAGCTCCTATTTATCCTATAGTTCTTCTATCCAATCATGTTTCTTATTATTAATCCTTCTCCCTATAGATTAGAGAAAAGGTCTCGTTCGTATCTTCTATTTTAGTAAGGTAAACTAGGTTTTCCTAGTCTTCTTCTCTTATTTATTCATGAATCCTATGTTTTTCCATATATAGAAGGCTTATTTAAAGGTATTCTAAAGGGTTCTAGCTATAATTCACATTCGACTAATTAATTAGAGCTCTGGAAATTCGCCTAAGCGAGCTTAAAAGAGCCTCCTCTATACGTTTATAACCTTCCCTCTTTCTTATTAACACTTCTACTCTATAACCTCGATTTATGGTATATTCGATTACTTTATAATTCTTCTAAGTCTTCCACTTCTATTCTATATTCTCCTTATCCTCTATATATATTTCTCCTTTACCTTAAACTAATTCTTAGTTCATTTATATTCTCTTCTCACCTTCTTCTCTTTATCCTTTACTTATAGCTTCGTATATAAGTCATAAACATGAAGCTCCTTTACCTTCTCCTTATCTTCTTAGTATATATTAGTATTACCTTTATAGCTAATATAGATTTTACTCCTAGTAGTTATACTATAGGTTTTAGAGGTAGTGGTTCTAGTAGTAGAGGCAAGCCTCCTCGTCGTCCTAGTCTAATTAGTAGATATAAGAGTCAAGTAAGCTATATATTCTTGATTCCTTACTTAGAACTAACTCTATTTAAAGGGAAAGAAGAGCTAATAAGAACTTGAAATCGAAATTATTCTATATATAGCTCGCTCGAGGACTATTATATAGCTATAAGAGCACCTTTAAATTCGTCGAGAATTAACCTAGTATAAGCCTATATTAATTTACTTTAAGGGCTATATAACCTTTCCTAAAGCTAGCCTTCTTTAGCTTTTAGGATCCTAGAATACTCGTTTATATACCCGATACTAGAATAGAGTTAGCCTATTCTCTTAATATATCTCTTTTCACGAGCTTTTAAGTAATAAGCTTCTAAATCCTCCTACTAATTTGTCCCTTTTATATAATAGTTCTTATAGTAATTATTATTAGAATAGTTAAGGTTCTCTATATTCTCTTCGTCTAAGTAGAGGTATATTTTACTCCTTATTTATTTCTCTATTCTAGCTTATAATTTATAGCCTCTATTCCTCCTCGTTATTATTATATACTCTTATATTAAAGCACCTCGTATAGTTATACTCGAGTTAGATCTAGATTTAATTTAGATACTCCTAATAGTATTAGAGAAGCTATAAACGAATAGTAAGGTATTATTAATACACTTCGTCGTTGAGGAAATCTCTTTAAATTAGGTTATCTAGTACTTAATATCGTCGAAGATTCTTCTCCTAATAATAATAATAGCTAGGTTACCTCGAGTAATAAGGACTAGTTTAATTTAGGTGAGCCTCTTATAGGTCCTTACTCTCTTCGATCACGTTTAAGCTCCTCCTCTTATCCTATAATATATATTTGCTTTAATTCTAGTAACTTTTATCTTAGAAGATCTATAGCGAGTTATACTTATAGCTATATTTAATTCTATTCTAATAGATCTATAATAGATATATACTCTAGTAAAATACAAATCTAGCTACTCTCTTATTCGGGTACTAGAAGTCGTCCTAGTATACCTAATTCTCCCTATTTATAAGCTAGTTCTCTTATAGATATAGGTTCTCGTACTAGATCTCCTAGATTCTTTAATTTCGACTATAGCTAAGCTCCTAAAGCTTCGTTTAGTAGCTCTTTGAGATATCCTTAGCCTCCTTTAGGCCTAAGCAGTCGAGGATCCTTATATGCACGAACCCCTTCGAATTTACGTAAGAACTTCGAGAGTAAGAGTAATTATAAAGAGTATTAATCTCCTAGTTCTAGTAGAAGTAAGCATTATTAAGTATCTATATATAAGACTAGTAGAGGATATATCGGGATTTAGGGAAGTATATATATAGTACTAGTAATAGAATTAGATTCTTAGTGTTTAGAGAGTAGTTATTTAGAGTCCTTAGGGTTTCGTTCACGATGATTTTCGTATAGGTATAAATTAGTCTTATAGATATATATAACTTTACTTAATTCTATTATATAGTTTTCTATAAAGGAATAGTGTCCTTTCTTATACTTTCAAGTACTATAATTAGTTCTATCCTTATTCTTTATAGGAATTAAGGATTTCCTTAATCTATAGCTTATACGAGTTCTTTACCTAGTCTCTCTAGCTAAGGGAGATTTTGGAATAGTGTCTCGTATATTTAGTAGTTCTTTTACTGTTTTTAAAGACCCTTTTAGGCGTCCTCTCCTCCTCTTAGTTAGTTATAAAGCCTTAACTTCTTCTACTTCGTGCAAAGTAAGTACTTATACCTCAAGGACTTCGTCTAAGGACTTCTCTTCTATAGTAGGTTCTATAGTTACAGATTCGAGTACTTAGCTTAATAGAACTATAATACTATATATAGGCGAGTATACGATTTCGTCCTTTTATATAGATCTACTCCCTTCTACTCCTAAATACTCTATTAATCCGTTAACTATAAGCTCCGAATATATTCTAAGGGGAGTTATTATTAGAATCTATAATTAGCTTTCGAGTGCTTAATCTAGGCTCAAGCGGGCTTATTCTAGAGATATATATAAAGGTAATAGAGCTAATAGAAGAGGGGGTTCCTTAATTAATTCTCGTTTAGCCTCTTTCCTTTCTAGCTTTTCTTTATGTTCTATCCTCGATTAAAGCTTATTAAAAAGAGCTTAATTAATATAGGTATCACCGAGTTTCCCTCCCCTAATTTGAACTAATCTAGCCTCTAGATTAGGAGGTCTAACTATTCTCGTTTATAGAGAGTTTCTAATTCCTTATAGGAATAAGCTAGGACTCTCTCTCGTTTAAGTATTTCCCGAATATCTTTTAAGGGATCTACTAAGTTATAGAGTTTATATAATTAGTCGAAGTTATAGGCTGTATTCTAGCCCCTAGTTTCCTTATTAACTATATTTGGATATAATTATATTAGTTGATTTCTATAAATTAAAGACTTTAGTACTTTCCTATAAGTATCTTATAAGGCATATATTCTAATTAGTATAGTAAGTATAACTTTATAGGGGCTAAACTACTTTAATTTAAATTTTAAGGGGGATTCGTCTTATATAAGTATATAAGTCCTTATAGGAATATTATTATCCTTCTTAAGAATCTAATCGCGTATAATATATACTTTAATAATTCTTTCTATTAAGGCTTTATTATATACTAGGCGAGCTTCGTTTATAGCGGTATATTTAATAATTATTCCCTTAAGGTAAGCTTCTTAATTATCTAATAATTCTAGTTTATTCAAATCCCCCGGAAGTCTTAGATCTACTTTATATAAGAGGAAGAACGGACTATACTTACTAACCGAATAGATTCTAATTCGTATAGTGAAGAGTGCTTAGTATAAGTATTTGTCCTAGAGAGTAACTAGTTTACTATATAAATACTAAGTAAGTATTTTCCCTAGTATTTTATTAAATTATTCGACCTTCTTATTAGTTTAAGGGTAATATAGGGTAGTTATACGATATCTAACTCTAGCTACGTAAAGGAATATATTTATAGTATCTAATACTAAATTAGAACTATTATCTAAGAGGATCTCATTTAGTGTTTTATATACTACAAAAATCTCCTCTTAAATAAAGTTTATTATACTCTAGTTTATAGTATCCTTTAGGGCTCGAATGATAAGCTAGCTTATAGATTATTTAATAACTATAATAATCTATCTATTCCTAGAGTAAGTTCTTAGTAGAATTCTAATTAAGTTAATTAACTATTACTTAAAGAGCTAAATATCTTCTCTCTTAAGGGAGTTATATAGCCCTCTATTCGTCCCTAGGCAGGGGTTCTTCGCTATTTAATAATTAGGACAAAAAATATATATTTAATTCTAGATATTCTTCTTAATTAAGGGCTACTAAGCTCTCGAGCAAAGGACTTCATTTAACTTAGGCTAACTAAGGTATCTATATTCCTTATAGATCTGTTTAATATAGGATCTACGAGTTAGTAGGCTTAAATAAGGTACGTGATAACTAGTATTAAATACTTTATATAAGAGCGAGCCTCCCTCGAGTATAAAGCTTAAAGGCAAGTAGTTCTAATCATATAGAACTACTTTTCGTAGCTTAATATTTATTAGTTCGGTACTCGAATAGAGATACTAGACTATAATATCTTCTTATTTAGCTTCGTCGACTAAATAGATTAAGTTAAATTAAGCCTAGTAAGCTTAACTAGTCCTAATAAAGTCCGAGCGACGACTAATCGCGTTGGGTATTATTACTTTAGTTCCTAGTTAATATGTAATATCTAAATTATATATTCCGAACTTAGTAATCTAGTATACTAGTTATTTAGAAAGAACCTTAGTGTCCTTTAGGTATTTAAGGCTCTTATAATCTATAAGGATCTTCGTATAAGTATAGTTATTAATATAATATGCCTATATATGAACTATATGTTTAATAGCTAGGAGTTCCTTTTCTTAAACTATATAGTTTAACTCCGCTCTTTAGAGCTTTTTTCTATTAAACGCTATAGGGTAGAGAATGCCTTATTTATCTACTTAGAGTAAGATATAGCTTATAGCTTACTCGGAAGTATCTATCTCGATTACGAATAGTTAATACTAATTAGGTTATTATAAGATAAGCTCGCTCGTTAGTTTATCTTTAAGTATAAGGAAGGCGTGTTAGTATTTAGTTATCTAAGTAATTAGTCGATTCTTCTATTTTCGTAACTCTACGTCTATTTCCTTAAGTAAATCGCTTAAGGGAGTAGTAATTATAGTAAAGTTACGTATGAATCTATAGTAGTAGGAAGCTAGCCCTAGGAACAACCTTATTTTATACACGTTTATAGGTACTAGCTATTCTTCTACTAGTTTAGTCTTAGATTACGAAGTCCTAACGACTCCTTTTCCTATAATATACTCATAGAATTCGACTTCTAAGACTCTAATTATATACTTACTAGGCTTTATAAAGAGTTAATTCTCTTCTAGCTTACTTAGAACTTAATCTAAGTATTTCTAGTATTCCTCGATTAAATTAGAATAAACTATAATATCGTTAAGAAAGATAATAATAAATTAATTAAGGAAAGGCTAGAGAATAGTATTTATAAGTATTTAGAAAGTAGCTAGAGTATTTATAAGTCTTATTAGTATTACTAAGTACTTAAACTTACTAATTCGTGTATTAAAAGCTATTTATATAATACTATTATTAGTATTCTAAACTTAGTAGAATCCTAAGAGTAAATCGAATTTAGAGATAAACTTTATGTTTCTAATTTAATTAAGATAGTCTTAAATCTAGGGTAGCGGATAAGTATTCTTTTCTATTATAGTATTTAATTCTTAGTAGTTAATATATATCCTCTAAGTATTATCTAACTTCTTTATAAAGAAGACTAGTGCTCTCTAAGGACTACTACTTATTTAAATAAGTCCCTTCTTAAGTATTAGAGTAATCTACTTCGTCTATTCCTCTAGCTAAGATTAAGAGAGGGGATAAGCTACTAGATTAACTAGCTAAGTATTACTAGTATTAATCGAGTACTATACTATTCTATTTAGTGAGAGCTAATCTAGTAAGTCCGAGCGAAAAGCGTTCGTGTACTTCTGGATTACCTCTTAAAAGGGAGCAGGAATATCCTTTAGTAAATTAGATAAGCTCGCTTAATCCTCTAATTCTAGGAGTCGAATAAAGAATAAGTTAGTAATAAAGCTATATGTTTTCCTAGTTATCTTATAGACACTTTTAGCCGTAATTAAGCTAAGCTCTACGACTTGAGCTAGTCGACGAGTATCCCGGTTCGCTGTAAGTAAGTGAGTTCCCTTATAATCCCTAATCCGGATAGTCGAGCAAATCTAGTTAATATCGGGGTTAAAGGCTTATAGCTATAGTATACCTAGAATAATATTATAGCTATGTGGTAGATCTATAATTATAGCTTATATCGAAAGGTGATATTATCTTATTTAGCTAAGAATAGTAGAAGTAACTATCGCTTCTCCGAGCTCTCTATTCGTAAACTTAATTATTACTAGGAAAGAGAGGAGAATAAGTTAACCTTATTAATTAATGAATAAAGTATTAGTCTAGTCGTGTATAGAACCGCTATTAAGTAAATACTTAAAAGTATTTCTCTATTAATTATAAGCTATAAAAGTAAGTAAGTTACTCCTAGTAATATTAAAAGAGAGTAATTTCTCGAAGGGCCTATATAAAGAATAGGTTTTAAGCTTTAGTCGAGAGCGAGTAGTAATAGTAGCTAGAAGAGCCTTAGTTTCATATAATATAAGCGGCTCCTAGGTTTCTTCATATACTTATTAATTAGCCCGTACTAAATTATCCTCTCATTAAGCTAATACTAGGGATAATTCTAGTTTCCTGAGTAGAAAACCTCCTTAGGCTTACGAGGGGATCGAGAATAAGAGGATAATTAATATTCTTTACTTCTATATATAAAGTAGGCTCGATTTACTAAGTACTAGGTTTTAAATAGCTTTGGATCCTTTTTCTTATTTAGTATAGAAGAGACGAAGTTAAGTTACTTAATATCCTTAATATCTTTTAGCTTTAATCGAGGAAAGGAAGGCTTAAGATAAGGAGTTAAGCGAAACCTTATGTGAGAGGAGCTACTCTCTACTCTCGTTTCCTTAAAAGCTCGGTTAATATAGTCTATAAGTATCTAGTATTCTACTAGGCTAATAACGCTTAAGTAATGAGTAGATATCTCGAATTTATTCTTATTATTAAGTCTTTTCTTAAACTAGTAAAGGATCTCATAATTGGATAGTCGAGGATTAAGATATATAAGGCGATCCTTAAATACTATAATATAGCCTTAAATAGACCCGGTTTACTAGACTTTCTTATAGCGCTAGTATCTCTTATCCTCTATATTAAGTTCTTAGAACTCTATATAAATAGTAATAAAGAAGCTTTCTATAATAGTAGGAGTAGAGTTACCTAAGAGAATAGTACTCTTCTTTTTCTATATCTACTATTTAGAAGCCTTTTCTTTAAGTATATTAGAGAGAAGGACTAGAACTTATTCCTTAGAAATAGTCGCTCGTGTGAGAGTTTTATACTTCTTAAGCTATAAGTATGCTTTAGTAGTCTAGAAGAAAGTGGTATTATTAGTATAGTCGCTATTATACTTTAAGTAATCCCTAATTCTCGTTCTAAGGTAGAACGTATATTCGGCCATAGCTTTCTCGGGTTCTATAAGAGCTTTAGGATAATTAGATAGCCTAGAACTCGAAGGGGTTAGTACTTCCTAAGAAGTAGTAGTATCTTCTAACTTTAGTATAAGTAGAGCTTCTAGCTTAAGCGTAGCTAGAATAGTCGAAGCCTAGGGGTGAGTATCTATAGCCTAAATTAAGGGAGTAAGTTCCGCTTAGACTTAAGTAATAAGGTTATTAATAGCTATATTCGTTCCCCCTTATATCTTAGTTAGGACCCGGGCGAGCTCTCGAATATATTCCTAAGAATTAGTAGTAGCCGCAGAAAAGTCTCTAAGTGAGGTAGTAATATAAACTATACGATTATTAAGTATATTTACTACTCTAACGAGTCTAGTTATATATTCTCGTAAGGCGAATAAGTCTCTATTAACCGTGCCCTAGTAAGCGAATAAGCTAGAGACTTACTAACTTATCTTATTTATATAAGGGAGGTACTCTTATAAGTCCCTAGTAAGACGTTAGAGTAGTTATATAGTAGTGTTTAAGGGTTCTCCTCTAGTAGGGCGATTAATTATTTAGCTAGCTCTAGTTATAGTAAGGTCGTGGCTCTTATTAAAAGACATATTAATTATTAGTGTTTTTAGTATAAAGTAATAGGTAATTAAAGAGGGAGATAACTAAAGTTTATCGAATGAAATTCGGATAGACTCTCCTCTTTATCTTCCTTTCTATAAGTCCTTAGTTTAGTCGAGTATAGAGAGCTATAAGTTAAGCCGAGAACTAGTTAGGTTCTCTATAACTCGATTTCTGAGATAGAGGTTTATAACTCCTTTATCCCGGTAATATCCTCATACGAGGTTTTAGTAGGTCTAGTTAATGTCTAGACTCCTCTCTTCCTTATTTAAGGCCCGAGATTAGGATAATAGATTTACTCCTATTATCTTAGTAGTCTCGGGTAGGCTTAGGCTCGGCCTAGTTCTACTAGCTCTTCGCTCGATTCAGGTAGTAGAATATCTCTGGGATAATCGCTATAGAGTCTCGATTTACCTAGTGTAAGGGGCCAAAACGTGAGAAGTGCACGTGACGGAGCGAGCGGGCACCTAGTGTCCCGTATATAGTTTCCTAGTTTAGTTAAGGATTATATAGAGTATTAGAGCACTAGATCGCACTTCCTGATTAAGTAAATAATTAGTGTTCTTCCCTTTAAGTACTAAGGAATATATAGGAATATGAACTAAGCTTTAAGGAAAGGGTATAAATTAGTCTATATAATAGGAGTTACTTCTTAGAATTAGTTATACTTATAAGTATTACTCTTAAGTTTACTTATATTAACTACTTATATATTACCCTACTATTATACGCTTTATATTCTAATTTATCTACTACTCGCGGGGAGTAGTTCGTTGCGTAGTAGTTAAGTAGACGACGAATTAAATTAACTATATCTCCGGTATTAACTAGGAGAAGTGCCTTTATCGTTACTAGCGGTACCTAATCGGGTACCTAGGGGAGTACCTAGTTAGGCACCTTTAGAGTAACTTAGTTAAGAGAAGTAGTACACGGACACTACTAGGATTAAGTAGAAGAGTAAGTTTAATAGAGAAGTTAGCGGTAGCCTACTATTATATTAAAGAGTTAGAAGAGGAGGCGCGATAAAGAAAAGATCTAGAAGAACTTAAAGCCTAGATCTATTACCTTAAGAATACTTGAATAGTGCCTGGAATAGTAGTAACTATAGGAGAACTAGTTATGTAAATAGCGGTACCCTTTACTTATAGGGCACTAAAGACCCGGGAGCTACTTATATATAAGGGGAAGAATATTAAGGAAGCTTAGGACTTTTTCTATTAAGCGGCGCTAAAATAGTATAAAGATAGCGGGATTACTTAAACTACTAATATAGTGAAGGTTACGTATTAGGCCTCTTATTTTAAAGGTATTACTAGAGATATCTAGAAGTATAGGGAGTAAATAATAGGTATTAATACTATAGCTTAGGAAGACTTTATAGAGTTTATAAAGGATTTTATTTTAGACCTAGATAATTATAATATAGATATTATCACGAAATATAAAGATATAAAATAGTAATTAAACTAGAGTATCTAGAAGTATGTGTCCTACTTAGATAACTTATTAGACGATTTAGGGTATATAGGTACCTTATAGTAAAGAGATAATCTACTCGGTAACTTAAGGCTAGAGATACGAGAGGAGATTAACGAATAAGGGAACACTCTAAGGGATAAGGAAAAACTTATATCCTTAGCTATAAGGATTAAGAATTATATAAATCTATTCTATCCTTAGTAGAAATACTCTAAGGAAGCCACTAGGTAATAAAGGGATAAAAATAAGGGGAAGGAGAAGAAGATTAGTTAAGGGAAGAGGAGGAGGAGTAAGTCTCTCCTTTAAGACTCATGACCTAAGGGGGATTATAGTATTATAATAGGGTCTAATACTATTCTTACTTCTAGGACTATAAGATCTAGTATAACTTACTTTAACTATAAAAAGGAAGGCTACTATATTACTACTTACCCCGATTAAGTTAAACCTATCTACTATAACTATAAGGAGCTAGGCTATAAGTTATTTAAGTGCCCTAAGCCTAAGAAGCTAGGAAACGGGAGTATCCTATAGTAGTTATACTCGTTTATATTATAGAGAAGGAACCCCTAGAAACGAGGATAGTAATTAAAGTTATTATTAAGACTAAGAAAGGGGGATATAGGGTACGAGTACTAGTAGATTCGGGTATAGAGGCAAACTATATAAAGAAGAGGTTAGCCTTAGAGATAAGTATCCTAATAATACTAGGGGTAACTCCCTTAGTAGTACTAGATAAGAGCTAGATTTAATTATATAGAGATTATATTTTAGGAATTACTACTAAGGATATAATAAGTAACTAAAGAGAAGCTAATATTCACTTTATATTATATAATTTTAATTTAGGGAATATTAATTTAATTCTAGGATTCCTATAGTTATATCTAATAGACCCCTTAATCTCTTTTAGGGAAGTGACGTAGAGATACTAGATTAAGCTAAAGAAGATTAAGGTCCTAAATACTAAGAGGTTTATAAAGGCTATAAAGTATAAGGTATATATTTTCTTATTAATTACTTACCTTATAACTAATAGCTAATGAGTTACTACTATTATTACCTTAGAAACCCCTCACGCCTCTTAAGAAGTATTATAACCTTTTCAAGGTATTCTCGATTATAGCTATAAGTGTTCTACCTAAGTACTATTCTATAGAATATTATATTAATCTAGAACCTAGGGCCTAGTTACTATATTAACTAGTATATGCTCTTTTAGAGAAAGAACTCGAAGTCTTATAGGACTATCTCGATACTAGCTTAGAGAAAGAGTAGATCCGTTACTCTATTAGCTTAGTAGGGGCTCTTATTATATTCGTTCCTAAGAAAGGAGGCGGCCTTTGTCTATATATTAATTATTAGGGTTTAAATAGGGTTACTATTAAGAACTAGATACTATTACCCCTTATTAGCGAGATAATAGATAAGTTACATAGGGCGAAGATATATACGAAGCTAGACTTAAAGGATATATACTACTAACTACGTATCTAGGAGAGTAATAAATAGAAGATAGTATTCTAAATATACTATAGATATTTTAAGTATTATATTATACTATTTAGGCTTTCTAATATACTAGTAATATTTTAGGCTTATATTAATTATATACTAGTAGGCCTTATAGACGTGATTTATATAATTTACTTAGATAATATTTTAATCTATTCTAAAGACCTAGAGTAATATATAATAGTTATTTAATAAGTACTTAAGTAGTTATAATAGTACTAGCTCTTTATGAAGTTAGCAAAATATAAGTTTAATATCTAGGAAGTAGAGTTTCTAGAGTTCGTTATTAGCCCTAAAGGTGTGAAAATAGAGGCTAGCTAGGTTACCGCTATTTGGAATTAGTTACCCCTAAAGATTATTCGGGAAATCCAAGTATTCTTAGGATTTACTAACTTCTACTAGCGGTTTATCTATACCTACTCTAGGGTAGTAAAGGGGTTAACTAATATACTAAAGATAGAGAGCCTAATAAGAGACGGTTTTGTCTTAATAAAGGAGGTAAAGGAGGCCTTTAAAGGGCTTAAGACTATATTTACTATAGTACTAATACTTTAGTACTTTAACCCCGCTTTAAAGATCTATATAGAGATAAATACTTCTGGATTTGCGGTTATAGGTATAATTTCCTAACTCTTTAGTAAGGGTATAGATACCTGGTAGTACCTTATTGCCTTCTATTTAAAGAAAATAACTATAATTAAGAGTAGATATGAAATATATAATTCTAAGCTCTTAGCTATTATCCTAGCCTTCTATACTTAGTAATATTACCTAGTATATGCCTAGTACGTTATTATTATTAAGACGGATTATAATAACCTAAAGTACTTTATAATAAAGAGAAAGCTAAATAGTCGGTAGATAAGGTAGGCTAAAGAGTTAGCCGCCTTTAACTTTGTACTAGAGTACTATATAGGGTATAGTAACCCTACTAATGAGCTATCGAGAAGGCTAGACTACGTAGAAGGCGTGGTAGAAGATACTTCACTATTTATACTATATAATAAGTTATAGAGTATAGAATAGAAAGCCCTATAAGTAGTAGTAGTTAGCTACTATATTATCCCTATAACGCCGTAATTCAAGGCCTAAGAGAGAGGATATAGGTACTCCTTAATTAGTGAGATACTAAGGAATTCCAAACTAGGAATCTATTTAGGCGATAGAGTAATAAAGGGAATACTATTACTTGAGCTTATTACTAGTATAACTAGTTATAGATAATATATACCATAGATCCTAGCGGTATTAGCTACTAGGTCCAAAATAGCGTATAAGGGGAGTAAAGAGACACTAGTTAAACTACTATTATAATACTAGAAGCTCGATCTAATAGTGTAATAATAGTAATACGATTAGTTTTTTAAGAGAACCTCTACTAGAGCTATTAAGACTTGGGAACTTAATATATTTAGGTTATTAAGGTATCGAGGCGTTATCTATATATTAGATAAGCCTTCTCTTAAAGAGGAGTTACTATAAATAAATTATAATAACCCTATAGGGGAGCACTTTAGTACTAGTAAGATACTAGAGATCCTCTAGAGAAAGTACTTTTAGTAAAGTATAAGGAAAGATATAAGAGAATATATTAAAACCTATCCTATTTATTAATAGACTAAGGTTAAGAGGTATTTGCTATATAATATACTTCGTTCATTCCCTCTTCCCTCTAAACCTTAGTAAGAAATTACTATGGATGTTATTATAAGGTTACTCTCTTTTAGGTTTTATGGGAAAGTATACGATTCTATACTTATTATCATTAATAGGTATATGAAGATAACGTAATATATCCTTACGACTAAGGAGATTTCTATTATAGAACTAGTAGAGCTTTTCGTGTACTATATTATTAAAGACTTTAATATACTAGCAGGCATAACTTTAGATAAAGGATCTATCTTTACTAGTAACTTCTAGTCTAGCCTCTGCTTTTACTTAAAGGTGCGCTAATAGTTAAGTATAGTATTCTACTCTTAAACTAATAGATAAATAGAAAACCTTAACTAAACTTTGGAATAATACTTGAGATATTATACTAGTTATTAGTAGGATAACTAGGTAACGAAGCTATTTCTTATAGAGTTCATATATAATAACTCTAAATATTCTATAATAGGAATCTCCCTATTTTACGTATTATATGAATTCTACCCTAATATTAAACTTTATATTAAGGATAATATTCTAGAAGGGGGGGTACTAGCGGTATATAAGAGAATATAAAGAATTAAGGCAGAACGAGAGGTAATAGAGGAGTAATAGTAAGAAGTAGTTAAAGTATAGAAAAAACACTACGATAATAAGTATATTAATAAGAAGTTCTAAGTCCGAGAGAAAGTAATACTCTATACGAAGAATATTTAGTAGCTCTAACCGAGTATAAAGCTTACGGATAAATACCTTAGCCCCTTTAAAGTCCTAGAGGCTTTAGGTAACTAAGTGTATTACTTAAAGCTACCCCAATTATATTAGATCTATAATGTTTTCTATATCTCTTTATTAGAACCGTGGTTTCTATAAGCTAGCGCTATAGAAGAGCTTAACCCGGTAGACGTTAAAGGATAAGAAGAATTTAAGGTAGATTTAGTTATAGCTTATAGGGAGGGTAAGAAAGGGAGGGAATACCTCGTGTATTAGAAAGGCTACTCTCTAGCGAATAATACTTAGGAACTATTAAAAAATGTAGGAAATACTACTTAAAAGCTATAAGATTACTTATAATTAAATAACGTTACTATATTAGCGAGTAAAAGAAGGTGTAGGAAATAAACACTTTTATTAGGGAAGTTTTTTAGAAAATCTATATAAAATCTATACGAGAATACACTAAAAACCTAGTATTTATACCTTATTAGTACCCCTTATCTATACTAGTCTTACTCTAGTATTTCCTTTACCTTATTACTTATCTTCTTTATCTTTATCCTTATTATAAGTAAGAGTAAGTAAATTATTCTAGAAGGTAATTAGTATTTAGTAAAGAGTAAGAAAGAAGGAGACTTACTTAGTACTAAAGAATATTAGCTATACTATTAAGAGTATTCTATATCTTTAATATACTAGTAAGAAGCACTTATCTTATACCTTAGATTATAGTAAGAATTTATATAGCCCGAACTATTGACTTAATAAAGGAGGTATAAGTACTCTAGTAGGATAGTAAGGTAACTTAGTACTAGGTAAAGTCTAAGTAATTTAGGGTAAACTTCTAGAAATTATTAGTAGTTTAGAGAAGGTAGTTTAGGTATAGTATAGTAGTTTAGGGAATCTAGGATACTATTAGAATTAGGAATAAGAATAAGGGCTAGAACTTATATAATTATATTTCTTATTTATAGATTAGTATTATTTATATACTATATAGTTATTTACTGTAATATATCTAATATCTAGGAACTTAGTTATATTCTTAGAGTATTAAAGGTAATAAGGGCGAAGTATAACTATAGGCGTATTAACTAAATAATTAGTAATCTATTAGTATTAGGGATTATTTATCTTAATAGAGAATATAAGTAAAGAAGGTAAAGAAGTTTTAAAGAAGGCTTAAAGAAAGCTTAGAAAAGAAGTTATAGAAGGAGATATATATAACTATATAGATAAGGAAAGAAAAGGAAGGTTAGTTTATAGGAAAAGAGGGCCTTTTTATACTCCTTCTCCCTAAATAATAATTATAGATTTAGGACTAGGAGTTTCTAGAAATTCATAAAAGAAGGGATTTATAGATAAACTAGAAGATTAGATAAACTTCTCTAAGCTTAAAGGGTAATAGAATAATAACTAAGTTACGAATAAAGGCTTAAGATAGGATTTATAAATAAATTAGAAGATTAGATAAACTTCTCTAAGCTAGAATAATAATAGAACTACCCCTAAGTTACGAATAAATATAAAGAAGGAATTCACAGAATAATTAGAAGATTAGATTAATACCTAGATACTTATACCTACTATAATACTATTACCTTTATAAAGGGGGATTATAAAGGGAGATACGAGAATAATAAGGCTTAACCTAGAGATAAAGGCCTTTAGGACTTTAATATAGGGTTATTATTAGGGTATTAAGTTATACTAAGGGGATAGCTAGGATTTACTTAGTAGAATAGATCCTCTAATCTAGATAAAGGCCTTTAGGACTTTAATATAGAGTTACTATTAGGACCTCGGGTTATATTAGGGTTATAGTTAGGTTCTACTTAGCTAGACTAATCCTATAACTAGACTAAGGCCTTTAGGACTTTAATATAGAGTTACTATCGAGACCTCGAGTTATATTAGGGTTATAGTTAGGTTCTACTTAGCTAGATAGATCCTATAACTAGACTAAGGCCTTTAGGACTTTAATATAGAGTTACTATTAGGACCTTGGGTTATATTAGGGTTATAGTTTAGTTCTACTTAGCTAGATAAATCCTATAACTAGACTAAGGCCTTTAGGACTTTAATATAGAGTTACTATTAGGACCCTAGGTTATACTAGGGTTAAAGCTAGGCTCTACTCGCCTAAATAAACTCTATAGTATAGATAAAGGCCTTTAGGACTTTAATACCGGGTTATTATCGGGGTCTCGGGTTATACCTAAGTTATAGCTATTTAGGATATTAGGATAAGGCTATTTACAGAATACTAAGGCCTCTTAGGTATAAGGGCCTAGAGGGGGGGATATTATAAGGGGCTAAAATGTAAGAAGCGCACGTGACGGAGCGAGTAGGTACCTAATATCCCATATATGGTTTCCTAGTTTAGTTAAGGATTATATAGAGTATCGGAGCACTAGATTACACTTCCTAATTAAGTAAATAATGAGTGTTCCTCCCTTTAGGTACTAGGGAGTATATAGGAATGTGAACTAAGCTTTAAGGAAAGGGTATAGATTAGTCTATATAATAGGAGTTACTTTTTGGAATTAGTTATACTTATAAGTATTACTCTCAAGTTTACTTATATTAACTACTTGTGTATTACCCTACTATTATACGCCTCACACCTAGCTAGTAGACTCGTTTAATAGAGTTACTAATCTCTCCTAATATTCGGTTATTATTAGGAATATAAGACTCGACCGGCGAGTTCCTACTTTTCTTAAAGTTAGCTAGTATTAGGAGAGGTAGGTACCGAGGAATAAGCTAGTCTATAGCTTAGTACGTTCGATAACTAGATACTTTTGCCGTATATGTTAGATGAATAGAAGGTTTTAATAGGCTAGCCGAGACTCTAGCTTCTTTTAGCTTGACTTGTGAGAAGCGGAGCACTTATTCGACCCTCGAACGACTTTTCTAGAGAGGTAGTCGTTAAAGTATATCTTCGTTTTCTCGTAATAGGTGCTCTAATTCGGGGGCATCTCGTTCGATAACGAGAGGCGGCCATAGAGAGCGTATAGATTATACTTCGCTCGATATATCTCCCTAGAAACTCCGGAGTAGTTCTAGTATAAGGCTTTAGATAGAACTAAGCCTTTTTATAGCATTACTACCATATGTGATT
Source organism: Hyaloscypha sp. PMI_1271 (assembly GCA_021399465.1). Taxonomy (NCBI): domain Eukaryota; kingdom Fungi; phylum Ascomycota; class Leotiomycetes; order Helotiales; family Hyaloscyphaceae; genus Hyaloscypha; species Hyaloscypha sp. PMI_1271. The sequence continues at coordinate 5,318 of JAJTUS010000319.1, read as the reverse complement.
AGAAAGGGTAAAAAGGACGTACCTTTTCCATTCCTGTGTGTTCGTGCCCTTTAATAGGTCACGAACTAAGCTATACTAATTAAACTAAGCTCGCACGAGCTTACGTGATTCCACGTGTATACTAGATTACGTACAAAAGCATGATTAGAAATCACATATGCTCTGTGTCGAGCTGCCACACAATCGTTCCTATCCCAATCTCCATCATCGTTATAAGTTAGAACATACGATCCATCAAATGTAGGAAGGTCCCTCTCTCTACCCTCCATTCGCTTGCTATCTGCACTCATCATACTCAAGATGCCCTTAATTGCCCCTTGGCATCTCGGGAGAAAGCCACTTGAAAATGCCCAGTTAGAAGACCCTTCTGGCGTGAAAGCTTGGGTCGACCAAAAGTTAGAAGAGACTAGCGTGGTGATTATTACGGCACGTGAAATTAACCCAAGATACATATGTTCGTTTGGGGATCGTATTGCTGATGCAATATAGGGCGCCATCATAGCAGCCGTTGCGAGCGCAGCGCTCTCCTGGGCTACGGCCCCAACTTGGCCATGGACCGTCACTTCAACAGTCTATTCATCATTAATACTTTCTCTTATCTCGGTCTACACGGGGTGTCAGCAGCACATTGCAGTTTTACGATATGGCAAGCATAACAACGGCACGGAACGAATGCGTCACTTCCTCCGCAGCCATTCGTTACAAGGTATCGTCTGGTCGGTGCCGCTGATGGTTCTTAATATTAGCATTCTTCTCTTGATCGTTTCTATCTTGATAATCGTTTGGATACGGGCCGTAGAAGAGCCGACGTTTGGTCGAGAGGCAAAGGTTCGTGTTTAAGTAGCCCTAGGAGAGTGATACGACGTTTTAACCAGTTAGTTCGTAGATTGCGATTGTTTCTGGCCTCGCAGGAATCTTTGGACTTTTCTGCATGCTAATAAGCATGATCCAGGGGGTATATAAATTGCCGCGGGAGCAATTTACTTCGGGAGAGAGATTTGAGGGACAAAGAATAGTCTATCACAAGCAGCCATAATCTAACGATCAGAAAAATGGCCACAAATGGCATACTTCCTGACTCATACAAGCTCTCTTTTGGTCTATAACATATAAATCGATGTGTCCCTTTGAGTGAAAGCTTATAGTAACAGCACCAGGCAATTCATACTCACAATGAACTTCAATATCTTTTTAATCATCATAGGCTTACAGTCGTTAGCGAAATCGGCTTCCGCCTCTTCTAAAAATTTGATAGCCGCAATGCCAAGAGGGCTCAGCTGGACGACAGCCTCGCGGCATGGCGTGGTGCATTATCTCCACGGGCGCGCTAGACTAGCCGATCGCGGCCTGCCACTGCAGAAAATCATGGCGGCTGTCTGGTATGGGCTCCTTTAGCGACGCTACGGCATCTATTATTTTTTGAGAAAATCAAATCGACGATATTCAAAAAATGTGCTAATATTAATAATATAGCTAATACCTACCTATAGTAGAATATAATTAAAATAGTCGATCTATATAGTGTTTTATCGCATTCTATAGTAGGAATGTGATAGGGTAGGAAAAATCAATAAAATGCACGTGATATGCCCTCTAATATAATAGCTCTCTTATATACTTCGTTTATACTTCTATTCCTATATTATTATTTTAATTCCTTAATCTATTATACTTAATCTCTTTATAATACCTCGTTTGAAGATTAATATCAATTACTATTAAGCTTATATCCTTTATTTAATTAAGTAATAGCTGTCACAAGACGAGATTATAGAGAGGTTAAAGTATGACTTTAATATTAATATTTCACCTAGTGTGGTACGGCTGGCCGTACACTATAGATTTTCGCGATTTTAGGTAGTTTTGACATTCTGATCACATGACCACGGATATATCCGAGATCATGTGACTTTGGCATTTCGCATAAGAAGGCTAGAGTTTCCATAGCCATAGAACAACAATCCATACATCACTTTTATACTTTGAGTTCTACACACTTGCACACTGATTTTATACTACTTTACGTCTATTTTACAGTTATTGTTTTTTGGTGTTTTTGCTATTAGTCGATTTTACACTCTATAGTGTTTTATGTGGGTTTTTGTCTTACTACATTTTCCCTCCCACACTAGAACTCTATGTAATAGGCTTTCCGAATAGAAAGCACCTTCCTAACGCTCGATATTCGAGCCTTCTCCTTAGGTAAAGGCTCTTATTATATAGTTCTTTTGTAATATCTATATAACTAATACTAATATACTTACTAACCTCTAGAGCTTAGAATATAATATTCCTAATTTATCATTATTATAGTAGGTTCGCCGAGCTATAAGGCTTCGACGTCGAATACTTAATTCGTAAGTTGAGTTAGAAAAGGAGTAACTTCGCTATATCCTTAAGTAATATATAGTAGATAAAAGCTTATAGGGTAATACTAGAAGTTATAGATACCGGCTTCTATATACTTATCTTAACTCCCTAGGGGATAGCTAGAAGTTTCCTAGGAATAAAATAGCTTCTATAATATAGGAACTTAATCTAGAAAGTATATAGCGTTATTTAGAAGAGATAAAGGTAACTAGGGGGGGATATAATATTTATAGGCCGAACTTTATTTAGTCGATTAATAGCTATTATAAGGTGGGTATAATATATACTTAACTTTAAAAATCATTATCTTAATAACTACGAATTCGTTTACTTAATTACGATTTTGTGGGATTAAGATATATACTAGTATTAATACCTATTCACGGTTTATACCTTAGATTTATATTAGAATCTCAAATAGTTGTGCTATAAGTAGTAGTATTTCTTAATTTAGTATAGATATATCCCTTTAAAAATACTAAAATTCACTTAGTCGTGATTCCGGCTATATAATTCTATAGTATTACAGAGAACTAGTTATGTGAATTATACTTGATTTAGCTAATAAAACCCCTAAATCCCTATACTATATTCTCCTTTAAGCTAATTAATATTATACTAATATATACTTACTTATACTACTTTCTAGGTTACTATCCTAGTTTAATACCTTGACTTAGTAGATGAAATAGAAGTTATTTCACTCTATATTTAATTAGATAGAGGGTGTGAAACGCTTATAGTTACTAATACCTATTATATCCTCTATAAGGCGATATACTAAATAAGGGGTATTAATCTATACGAGTTTTTAGATCTCTATTAATTCGGGACTAATATAACTAATTAATGTATTAAGGTATAATAGGGGCAAGTTACGAAGGTAATTTATCTATACTAATTCTATAGAAACCTATTAACTAATATTTTATATAAGATATACTAAATAAATAAAAGATATTTTTCAAGTATCTATACTCTTAAAGGCTTTACTCTCATAAGCTTCTACCTAACTATATTACTATACTTTTCGTCTATTTACCTATTATACGAGAGTAAACTAAGGAATTCGTGAGGGTATAGAATATATATTTAATTAGGAAATAGCCTAATTATCTATATATAGTCCCTAGGTAACCCTTCTAGAACTATATGTTTTTAGAGTAAATAGGGGTTAGGGACTATAGTTTTCCTATTAATATCAATAAACTAAACGAGCTATATAAAGAATATACTAGCTATAATAAAGACATATATTTACTAGAGATTATACTTAAGTAATGTGAGTAAGAGCTTAAGAATACCGGCTTTATACTCCTAATTATAGAGTCTATACGTGACTTGAATAGGGAGCTAAACTACTCGAGTACATATATATATCTAAGGGAATTAATTAATAATTACCTAATTAATACGAAGAATATACGTCTAAAGCTAGGTCTTTTATTAATACCTAAAAGTATATATAATTAGAATCTATTACTAGAGGTAGCTATAGGACTAAAAGAGGTAAGGCTAAAGGATTATAATAATTAAGATAGTATTTAGTTCATTAATAAAGAGAGAGACACTAGCTATAGAGATAAAGATCTTACTTATATTAGCTCTAATAATAAAGTAGAGTTTAAAGATAATATAGAGGATACTAGATTTACTATAGATAGTATTACTTTTAATAAAGCAAATAGTAATTAGGTCATAAATAGTTAAGAGTATAGATAGTTTATAGATAATAGCTATATATCTAAGGCTAAAGTAGAGGAGGAGGATAATCTAGGAATTCCCCCTATAAATATTACAAGGTCTACCTAGTATTAGAGAAGCTAAATAGGGATATATTAATATATATCCCAAAGAAAGAACTAGCTAAAAATATTAATATTTACTAAAGTAATTAATTATAGAAGTTAATAATAGTCTGCTTAATTAATTAAATTCATATAGTTATAGGATATTAAAAGGTTATATAATTCACTTCCTTAGAAAATCGACCCTTACTCCTTTATTTTCTATACCCCCTATAATTATTTTATCGACTTATTATTTTAGTAGTAAAGACTTTATAGTATAGATTATATTCTCTCTTAATACTAGCTCTATTAAATTAATAGTTCTCGAGAACTTTTGAAGTAATTATAAGACATATTTAGTGAAAATGTCTCTTTTTATATAGAATTTAGTTTCCTCCCCTTAATTTCTATAGCCCCTTACTTAATATTCTATAGCTCCTAGTATAGGAAACTATAGTTTATATAGGAATAATACTAGAGATAAATAAAATATGTCCGAATTTAACTTATACTAAGGGGTATCCCTTATAGTCCTTTTATTTACTCCTTTTTATATATTAGTAATATACTACTATTAATAACCTATAAAATAAGTCTCTAATATATAAATTCCTTAGGGAAAAAGTTATAGGAGTATAGGCTAAAGAGTTAAAATAATATTAATATATTATAATTCTATCTTACTAGTTAACTTTATATTACTATTCACTAAACTATAGATTTATTAACTATACCCTCCTTCTAATATTTAATTATAAATTAGATCCTTTTATATATCCCTAAATGTTTCTAATAAATAATCTTAATCTATAGAACTCTTATTTTATATAAGAGGTACTATACCTCTCCTCTATAGTAAAGTGTTTAACTATATAGTACGATTAACCCTATTACATCGGCTATTACTACTACTCCTACTATACTAACTATTATATTAGATAATACACTATTTTCTAATTAAACTCAACTTCAAAATACTACTACTTAGCTATTAAGAGATTAAGGAGTCAATATCTTAGCTAATTCTTATCCTTTTTACTACCACCCCCTAGTATAGATCTCTTAGAGGAGGCTCTTAAGGAAGAAGCACGTGAGAGGAGTATAGTAGGCTAAGCTCGAATATTGAGAGTAATTATAGTAATTTTTAGGAAGCTTAGG
>JAJTUS010000318.1:0-38054 GCA_021399465.1 Hyaloscypha sp. PMI_1271 | reverse complement strand
AAATTAGGATATTGTCTAGGTATACTATATAAAAATCATCTAAGTACTCGAAAAGCGTATTATTTATATAGTATTAATATATAGCTAGGCTATTAGTTAGGCCTTCCCAAAGAACGTTATATTTATATATTCTATAGTAGGTACGGAAAGTCGTTAGTTCTTTGGAGTCTAGTTCTATAGCTATATAATAGAAGGCTTAATAGATATTAAGCTTAGTATAGATCTTAGCTTTAGATAGTCGGCTTAGGGTCTTATTAATTAGGGGGAGGGGGTATTAATCCTTCTATATAATATTATTTAGGTAACAGAAATCGATATAGAAGCGTAGTCCTCTATTTGCTTTCTTCATAAAGAGAACTAGTAAGGTAAAGGGGGCTTAACTAGCTTTAATAAAGCCTTTTACTAAGTTATCTTCTAGGAAGCACTTAACTTCCCGAAGCTCCTAAGTAGACTACTAGCGTAGTAGTTAATATCTAATACTCTTAGTACCCTTTAGACCTTCGATCTGAATCTTATAGTTATATAATCTATATAGTAGTAGGGTATCTAATTCCTTTTTTGAGAAAATAGATATATATTCCTTAAGCTTAGGGGGTAATATCCTCTAGAGCTATTAGAGTTCTATTTCTCTTAGCTATTAGTCCTCTGGTCTAGGGATAGCTTCTCATTCACGGGCTTCAAGTTCCTTATTAATCTTATAGATAGAGATTCGGCTAATGACGTTCTCTTCTCTCTTACTACGAAGTTAAATACTATAGTAGTAAGGATAGCTAGATCTAGTATTTATTCCTTATTAAGGGTCTTATCCTACTTCTTTGGCTTCTTTCTAGGAATAGCTTTTTACTATAGCTATAGAAGTTCCTTTTCTATAGACTCGTATAATTCTCTCTAGTCTATTTAGAAGGTAGATAACTACTTGAGAATAGTGGGTTTCTAAGAATAACTTATAATAGTATCCTAACAATTCGCGTCCTTTTAGTGCTTCTTATTAGTCTACTTCTCTAGCTATTACTAAGAAGTACTAATAATATAGCTATATCGTGTAGTCTTAGGACTATTCTTAGGCTATATAAGCCTATATCTTCGATAGTTAACTAGAATATCTATATATATAGCCTATTTCCTACTAAGGATAATATTGTAGTCTCTGAGGTTTAGGATAATTATAGGTGCCTTAATAGCGCGTCTATTAATTAAGAGTAGTATATTAATGTACTTCTTAGTAGACTCTACTAGTTTACTATTAAATCCTCGTATAGTATATAGTAAAGGGAGGGGTTATAGCTTAACCCCTAGGAATTACTCTATAAGCTAAGCGAGCTTAGTATTAATAAAAGCATATTTATTTACTCTAGTATTAATAAGGGAAGAAGACTTGATTCCTAATCCATTTATACTAATAGTATAGGGTATTATAAGAGTATCCCCTCCTATTAGACGAGTTAAGTCTATCTCTACCAAATTAATACTATAAGCCCCTAGAGTAGAGACTTTCTCTAGGGGTACTCGTTTTCCGGTTCCTCTTTAGAATTAGAACCTCTATTATAAGCCTCTAGTAGGAATAGGCCTAGCTTAACCTAAGATAGAGCTACCTTAATTTCTATAGTATACTTATATGGGTAGTTATAGATATAGTAGCCGAACTTATTATAATTAAAGCACTTAATAGTTAAGGGATTACTTATTATAGGATACTACTTACGCTTCTAGGGGAGTTTATACTTAACTATAGTAGTAGATATAGACTCTTCCTTAACTACCTACTATAGGGTATATAGAGAAGAGGGTTTAGTTATTCCTACTATCGTCTTCTTATACTCCTTAGCCTTATTATATAAAGCTCGGATTTACTAATTATTTATAGTATAGAACTAAGTAAAGCGGATAATATCGATAGAAGGGTCATTATAATATACATGTACTAATTCCTAGAGCTTAGCCGGGAGCTTCTCGTTTAACTCCTATTTAAGCTATTTAGTAATATTGCCTTCTATAGATAGTTATAAGAAACGGGTATAGAACTCCTGAAATATATAACTAGGGCAAAGTATAAGCTTTCTAAAGTCACGACGAGCGTTCTATAACTTATTAGGATTAGAGTATAGCTTATTTAGGTAATTATATATCTCCGAGAGCTAGCGATACTAATAGGGGCTTTCCTAGTTTATATAAGGGTTAGTTAAGGCGAGGGCGTTACCTATAAGTCTACTAGAAACGTAGATAATCTTGAGATCCTTAGTTAGGTATATATTAGTGTTTCCTCGTAGCTTATTCTTGATTTGGACTAGCTAGTCGTCGAAAACTATACGATCTCTATAGAAGAGGGTTAGGTCTAGTAGGATAACTACTCTAGGGGCTCTATATAGTACGTATAGAGTAGGGGATCCTTTATAGCTTCGAGGGTCGATTTCAGGGGCTACCTCTAGGGCTTATATAGGAGCGGCTAGTACTAGTATAAATTAATTAAGGAGTATAGTATAGCGCTTAACGTCTACCTCGAGCTTAGTATTCTAGAGCTTAGTATTCTCAAAAATACCCTTAGTATCTCTATATTTCTTCTTATATTTAGCTAGCTTTATAGTAGTGTCTCAGTAACTCTTAATAATTAGGTTAATATCCTTGAAGAGGTTAATAGGGTCCTTAAACCAACTATTTAGATTATAAGAGGTAATTGGGTAGTCTATATCGAGGACTTTTCTAATAAACGGGGAGTACCCTTCCTTAATAGATTTATCCGTAAAGCCTCCCGGAATATCGACGAGGCGTTTAGATTAGGAAGGGTTACTAACGGGATAACCTAATCTAATAGGAGCTTATTGAGAATTCGATATCCTTCCTAGTCACGTGGGGTCCTAGGTCCTAGAAAGTTAACCTATTATACTTTTCCTCTATATATCCTCTCTAGTAGTCTCGTTACTAGCGTATATATAAGGCCTACGAGAGGGTAGGGCTTACTATTAGTAGTTAGGTTACTAGCCTATAGGTGCCTATCACTATAGGACTTAGTTAAAGAATAGCCTTTAATAGGATTCTTCGATTTTCGGGGGGGTTTTTTCGGGGGTTTCTGACGTACTACTAGCATATGAGGGTCTAGAGTAATTCATTGCTCTTATTATTCTAAAGCTTTAGCTTATATTCTGAGGTTCTGTAATCGTGACGGTGCCTTTATTCGGAGTTAAATAGGGGTGTTTTGGTTTATTTGAAATCCTCTATAGGATTAAAGGGATTAAGCTTTAAATACTATCACGGGTATAGTATTTAGGGCTTAGAAAGTAAGGTAGAAGGTCTCTTATAAAGACGATTTAAAGCTAAGGAAGGGAAGACTAGAATATAGGAGGTTGTGGGAGTATATGTGCACCCCATAATACGCTAGTCCGTATAGGGCTTAGCTTCCTAAATTTCCCTAGGTATACTCTATCCAGGTTCTATTAGCGAAGCGGCCGCGTCACGTGGTAGCGTAGGATATGGGACATGGGACATGGGACATATAGGCTATGGGACATGGGACATAGTCAGGTGACTAGGTGGAATATCGTCACACCTTAAGCCCCTCTTACGAAGCTTAGCTACTATAAGAAGACGAAGTCCTTACGAATAAATATAAACACGTACGAAGGTAAGGATAAAAGGAATAAGAGAGCCTTAAGCCCCCTAGTAGCTAATTAATATACTTAGCCGATAAGCGGATTAAATATTAACCTTAGTAGAAAGAATTAAATAACTAGTAAGATAATTAACCTTAAGCTCGATTATTCCTATACCCCCCAAATAAGTACTAGCTCTCGAGGAGCTCGTATAAAGACTAAAAGCTATCTTACTAGATATAACGAAGTACGATAGACTAAATAAGACCTAGTACCCGTAATTCGCTAGCTTATTAAGGGCAAAGATTAAGATTAATAGAGTAGTGATTAGGGGTAAAGAAGAATAAGTCTAGTATAGATTCGGATAACTAAAGGGAGAGGGAGTAAGTAGAGTATACCCCTAGATAAAGTATACCTAGTATATAAACGACTTTACGGTTAATACTCTCTTCTATTAGATAGATATCACGTTCCGAGACCCTTATATATAAGAGAAGGCTATAGGTAAAATTAATAAGATAAAGTAAGGTATTACTTCCTTTAGAGAATTCCTTAGCTAATTTAATTATCTACTTCTTAAAGCTAAAGGATAAGGCTAGCCGGATAGTATTAAGAAGGGATACCTAAAAGCTATAATCTCGACTATATTACTCACGGCTATAATTAGGACTCGGGAGGGGATAATATACGAAGAGTACTATAATTAGTTAAGGATAACTTCGGACTAGTTAGATGAAGTTAAGGAGAAGAAAGGCTATTTCGGATAGAGATAAGATAGTTATATAGACGCCCTAGTACTATAGAGAAGCCTTACCTATAATATAATAGATTAGGAGCTATCTATAGGCGTAGTAGTGGCTTATATAATACTAAAAGAATCCCGCTAAGCTTTTAGTAAAGAAATTAAGTATAGAAGATAAGGAGGTCTTTATCTAAGATATATGAACCTAAATTACTAAGTCTGCTAGTACCGAGTAAAACTTGTCGAGGCGATGTATATAAAGACTACCTAAGTCATAGTAGTCTAAGAGGATAAGACAATAATAATACTCGTATAAAGAGGAGATATAGGCTTAGACTCTAATGAGAGTTTAGGAAAATAGTAGCTTCTAGTAAAAGACATCGCTAGAAGTATATAAGGAAGAATATATTAGCAGATAAATAGCGAGAGTTTAAGAAATATATAAATAGCCCCCCTTTCCTTATCTCTATACTAATTAATAAAAGTTACTTTATAAGAATACTAGTGGATTACGGGTACTTTATATATAGAATAATAAACTCTCGTTTTACTATAAAATATAACCTTAAACGTAAAATAATTGAACCTTAGAACTTTATAGGCTTTAAGGAAGTGTTATCTAGCTAAGTCATAGAAGTAGCTTATATATTAATTAATATTAATAGTTACCGAGAAGAAAAGGTCTTCTTTTATGTTGTCCTAAAGCTAGTGTCGTATGACCTACTCCTAGGGATATTATAGTTAGTTAAGTAAGACGTATAACTATATATATTAAAGTCAGAAATCCTTATAGGATCCTTAGGGATTATTATACGAAACTATGCTAAGTAGCCTTAAGATAACCTAGACTACCTTATAGTCTCGGTAGTAGTATTTAATTAGTTATCCTATAGGAAATAATATAGTAAGATAGAAGTATTCGTTACTAGTCTAATAGATATTAATAAAGTACTATAGATAAAGACGAAAACAGACCCTCGTATAAAGCTCCTAGTGTAGTTTCACGAATTCCTTAATATATTTAGCTAGGAATAAGCTAATAGACTCCTACCCGTATAAGGTAAGGGAGTTAACCACGAGATATAGCTAAAGAAATAAGAGGGGAAGGACCCTAAGGTACTATAGGGACCCCTATATAACATGTCATAAGACGAACTCCTAGTCCTATATAAGACACTAACTAAGTACTTAGATAAAGGGTTCATTCGAGTTAGTAATTCCCTAGTTATTACTCCTATACTATTCGTATAGAAGCTAGGAGGTAGTTTACGTTTCTGTATTAACTACTATAGTTTAAATAAGATTACGCGGAAGGACTAATACCCGTTACTACTAATCTATGAAATACTCTAGAGTATTAGACGAGCTAAGTAGTTCTTAAAGCTTAATATAGTTACCGCTTTTCACAAGATTCGGATCGCTAAAGGAGACGAATAAATAATAGCCTTTTATACGAGGTATAAATTATTTAAATAGATAATAACCCCCTTTAGCTTAGCTAATATACTAAGCACCTTCTAGTAGTATATTAACTAGGCGTTACGTGACTACCTAGACGACTTCTACTCTACGTATATAGACGATATACTAATTTATACTAATAGCTCTCTAGACGAATATTAGGTATATATACGAAAGGTTATAATAAGAATACGGGAAGCCGGACTATAGCTCGATATTAATAAGTATAAATTCGAGGTTAAGTTAATAAAGTACCTTAGGTTTATTATTAAGGCTAGGAAAGGAATTAGTATAGACCTAGTAAAAGTGTCTATAATCCTAGACTAGGAGCTACTAGCTATAGCTATAGGTATACGAAGCTTCCTAGGATTTACGAACTTCTACTACATATTTATTAAGAACTATTCCGACCTAGTTATACTTTTAATATAACTCACTTATAAGAATACGACGTTTATATAGATAAAGGAGTATAGTATTATATTCAAATAACTAAAGAAGATATTTACGGAAGCCCCAATTCTCGTATAATTTGACTCCGACCGTGAGATGATCTTAGAGATAGACTCCTCTAGATAATATATAAGGAGAACCCTAATATAGCTATAGGAAAACCAGATATTCTATCCTTATACCTTCTTCTCGAAGAAGAACTCTCTAGCTAAATATAATTATAAGATCTATAATAAAGAGATACTAGTGATTATATAATACCTAGAAGAATAGAACTCTGACTTAAGAAGTATAAAGGAGTTCGAGATTCGTATAGACTATAAGAACCTCGAGTACTTTATAATAGTATAGAAGCTTACTAAATAGTAAATAAGGTAGTCCCTTACTCTCTCTCGCTATAACTTCTCGATTATATATATCCTAGGTAAGATGAATAAACGTACTAATATACTCTCACGAAGGGAGTAAAATATACTAAAAGGAGCGACGGATATAAGAGTTAAGTATTATATAATCTAACTACTCAAGCTATATACTCTCTATAACCTATAGCTAGACTCGATCTAAGTAGTACTAGTATAAGCTACTCCTATAGAAGACGCTCCTAGTATATGATTAGAACTAGAATAGCTATAGTATAACACCTAACTAGAAGATAAGTTATACGAATATATAGTCGAATATATATGTAAGAATAAGAGAGTATTCCCTACTAATTTGTGACTTAAGGTATCGATATTAGAATACTCTCTCTCCCTAGTAGGTTACCTAATATTCCGCGAAAGGCTATAAGTCCCCGAAATAGAACTACTATATATAAAGATTATATAGGATATCCACGATTCGAAAACCTATAGCTACCTAGGAAGAGATAATATAAGAGTAATTATTACTTAGTAATTCTTCTAGTTAAATATATACCTCGATATTAGGAGGTTTATATAAAACTATAATTCGTATAGAGCTATTAATTTATAAAAGGATAAACTATAAGGGTTTTTGAAACCGCTCCCTATACTAGATAAGATATAGTCTAAGATCTCGATTAACTTTGTAGTTAATCTAACTCTAAGTAAAGGTTATATGAATATTATAGTAATAACGGATAGGCTAGGGAAGGGAGTCTAATTTAAGGGACTTAAGGATATTATAGCTGAAATAGTAGCTACATAGTTCGTATAGGACTATTACCTATAGTATTACTTGCCTAGGGCGATTATATTAGATAAAGGAGTCTAGTTTATTAGTATATTCTAGACACGAGTCTACTAACTCCTAGGAATTATACGAAGACTATTAATAGTATATTACCCTGAGATAGATAGAGCTATAGAATGAATAAACGTAATAATAAAAGTATACCTTCGTATATTCTATAACTTCGCCTAAGATAACTAGTATGAGACCCTCTCGTCTACTTAGCTAGCGATAATAGGACGAGACACTACTTTAATAAGAGTAAGCCTATTCTTCCTCGAATATAGCTATTATATTAAACCCCTAGACTTCTAACTCGAAGCCCTATTACCGAGTAAGTACTAATCGCTAATTTAATAAGTAAACGAGCTTATATAGAAGCTATAGCTAGGACGTGAGTAGGTATAGATAATAATAGCCTAGGCCTAATAAGTATAAGAGAACTCAATGAGCTATAGACGAATATAAGCTCCGAGTTTCTAAGTAAGAGACAAAGTCTAGCTAAACCTTAAGAATATTCGTATAGAATACCTAAGTAGGACTCTAGATATATAAAACACTAAGTATATAGTTATAGAAGTAATTAGTTCATATAACTACTAGCTAGACACCCCGCCTAGTATCTCAAATATGTTCTATAGTTAACTATTACGTCTTATAAGTATAGATCCGTTCCTAAGTTAGAAGTAGATAGACGCGTAACTATTACCCTGTATTATATAGGGCGATATTAAGTATAAAGTAGAGAGTATCGTCGATAAGAAGCTCGTATAAGGGAAAAGGAAGCTACTAGTTAAGTAGGCTAGCTACATACACCTAACGTGGGAACCAGAAGACGCTCTCTAAGATATAGCTACGCTAGCCGTGTAAGAAGCTATAGAGCGCTAATAGATAGATAAAGGGCTACGAATAAAGCGTAAGAAACGTTATACGAAGTAAAGAGGGGGGTATTATAACGGGTTAAACTAGATATCTAGCCTATACTACTAGACTAGTATAGCCTACACGTGATCACGCGCTATTAAGGCGCGCGGACTAATGTACGAACTAACAGAGTAAACTCTTCGTAGAGCTTAAGAGACTTTCTCTCCTTAGTTAATTCTTCTTATAATATAATTAGGTTCTTGTAGTATCTCATTAGTATTTAACCCGTGACACTTCCTAAAGTAGATCTCCTTAATTTATAATACTATAAAGAATAAGATAAATATTTCTAGTACTTAAATAAATATAATTATATAAGGTTTCTTTTATAATACTTAGGAAATTATAGAATATTAAGATAAGTATTATATTTTTAATTAATTCCATTCGAATTTATAACACCTAGTATTTATTATAGAACCTACTCTTAAACCTAAAGCTATAGGTTTAAGTATAAGAGATTATATTTATAAGAAGAGTTACCTGAAGTAAATTAAGAAGCTTGAAATTTATCAACTTTTAATAGCTGAGCTAAATATATTATAATTTTACCTCTAGAGAGATAATTTATTAGAAATAAGAGATTTAGTAAATAATTACTTTATTTTAGCCTCTTAACTTCTAATAAGTATACTATTTATATAGTTAGTATAATAGTATTTACTTGAAAATATTAATTATATATAATATAAAAGTAATACTACTAAATTAGCTATTACTAATACTCTAAGTAGTGAGTTCTTCCTTAGTATAGAAGATTAAATATACTAATATACCTTTCTTATAAACTATAAGAAAGTAATATACTTTATAAAGAAATACTTTAAAGATAATAATTACTACTTTCTTTCTTATAAGAATAAACTAGAAGATATAAATACTATAAAAACATATATTAAGAAAGTAGTAAAGGGAAAAACTGTCACGGGTTAGTAGTGATATGCTTAATTAAATGGTTTCAGTAACGAGCCCAACCCTATGGGTCTATACGCACAGGGCCTTAAGCGAGGATCTTTAGGCCTTACAAAAGTGACGATTTTTATTAGTTCTATTACCCATGGCTCTTAATACGCCCCCACCACTTGATTTCACGTATCAAAAAGGCTTTGAAATCCCTACTAAACACAAGGAGGCGATACGCCAGCTTCATTGGTTTAGTAAGGTCCTAGTCTACGCTCTTATAGTGTATTACAAGCTTAGTGACACTACGATTAGGAAGATTCTAGGCTACCCTAACCCTAAGCGTCGATGCCCTAATTATACGGGCCCTTCCCTCCTTTTATCGAATACGAAAGTAGACGAAATCATCTTGTATTATGCCGAGTCGTGGGATAATCGTATCTTATAATAGCCAAAGCTCCGGGAAGAGCTTAAGCTCAAGTGCTTAGTTTATACCCTTAAACATAGGCTCCACTAACGAGGGTATTAGTGCTATGTAGCTTATTAAAAGCCTTTCCTCACTCTCGCACAAGTCACGGCACGCTTCCTCTAGTTAATCGCACATATCTTTTGGACGGTGGAGTGGCTAAAGGTCCTCTGGTCTAACGAGGTTACTTTCTTAATAGGAGGTAGATCTACGAAGGCACGAGTTACCCGGAATAAGATAGAGCGGTACTATTTGAATTATATTTAACACTAGTTCTATAGAGGGCATACTACACCGGTTAACGTATAGGGAGCAATTGGATATAGATATAAAAGCCCCTTGATTTTTGTCTATAGAGCTAGGAAGAGGGGGGCTCTTATGTAAGCTAATTACTTAGCATAAGTCTTAGAGCCTCACATACGCCCTATTCTAGAGGCCTTTGCTCTTATTACACACACACTCCGGCCGTCTATCGATCCTCTCTTTATAGAAGACGGTAACCCCGTACATGGTCACAAATTAACTACGAATTACTATACTAGATATCGTACAAAGTATAGCATAATCCTTATGCCTTATCCCTCTACTTCCCCCGATATAAACCCTATTGAGAAGTGTTAGAGATACATTAAACAAGTACTTCACCGGCGTAAGCGGTAACCTACTAATGAGGCT
Source organism: Hyaloscypha sp. PMI_1271 (assembly GCA_021399465.1). Classification (NCBI taxonomy): domain Eukaryota; kingdom Fungi; phylum Ascomycota; class Leotiomycetes; order Helotiales; family Hyaloscyphaceae; genus Hyaloscypha; species Hyaloscypha sp. PMI_1271. The sequence continues at coordinate 27,652 of JAJTUS010000318.1, read as the reverse complement.
GAGATAGAATAAGCCGTATGAGACAAATAGGAGGCAATACTACAGGAATGGATTAATTAGTTAATTTTAAAGCAGGAGCATTAGGTCAGTGTACTTATATAGCGGCATGGGTGGTTAACTCCTAATTAAATGCTACTTTGATACCTAATTTTTCGTGATTTTGATATAAACTGCCCTGTGTGTACAGAACCGTGGGGTTAGGTATCGTAAATACAAGAAGAATAATTTAAGGAGAGAAACTGAGTCTAGGCTCTATGCGATGATTTGTGTTCCGTACAGAGCTATTAGTAGGATAACACAGGTGCCTTGGGCTCTCAGGCACCTAGTCTCTCTACGGGTCTCAACCCGTCACAAAAACTCCGGCTATAGTTAAAGTAAAGAAGTTACTAAATACTTTTAGCTAGCTAATTTATAAGTTTAGAGTTATAGGCTATTAATAGTTCAAGTATAGTATATAAGCTAATAGAATACTTTATAGTAATTTAATACTTAATAAGGCTTATATTACTATTCTAATAAGCCTAATTACTATTAAGAATAAGATATATAAAGTTTCTTATAAAGAGCTTAAGGTTTCTTATTAAGAGCTTACTTCTCTTACTAAAGGATAATTCAAGAGTACTAATAATAATATAAAGTTTAAAGGAACTATTTACTTAGAGTATATTAGTGCGATTTATAATATAGTTCGCTATAATAAAGCACCTTATTACCTAGCTATAAAGAGAGTAATTAAATAGTAGTTAAGTATAAATAATAATACTTAGGAGAAATTATATTAAGAATAATATAAAAATATAACTAAGTTCAAATTACTTTTCTATAAGTTTGGGAATATAAGATAAGCTTATTTAAGGGAAATAAATTATACTTTAGGTACTATAATAAGGAATTAGAAATCTATAGATAAGAATTCTAACTATATTATTATTTTAGACTCTAAATAAGATTTTTCTATTATTTTTAGTATTTAGGGGATAAGCACAAATAAATAGAGGGTTAGATATAATATAATAGGCTATATATAGTAGATTTGAGATTCTGATCACGTGACGACAGCTAGGGCTGGGATTATGTGACTTTAGCGATTTATATAAGAGAGCTAGACTTTCTATAGCTTTAGATATATAATATTTATTATATTAATTAATTTGAGCTTCTTATACTTATATAATAATTCTATACTAATTTATGTCTATTTTACATGTATTGTTTTTTATTACTATTACTATTAGTTATATTTTATACTCTATATACTTTTATATGAGTTTTTATCTTATTATAATTCCCCTCTTATAATATATAGAATTAATTATTTATAATTATCTAATTCAAAAACTCGAGAAACTAAAAAGTTCTTAGTTTTATTAAGTAATATAGTTATAAATACCTTTATTATTCTAGCTTTAAAAGCAGAAACTCTTTATATTTCGGTTATAATTACTTATTTTTCTTACTTACTTAGCTCTTACTTAATTAAATATCCTCAAATATCCTTTATTTATTATATAATAAAATTATCTTATAAGATATTAGAAGTTTATTTTAATTAAGTTAAATATATAATTTACTAGAAGGAATTAATAAATCTTAGAGATTAAGTAAAAGAATTTATAATCCTTATATATTACTATTATATTACTTACTTGATTTATAAATAATTATATATATTATTAAGGCCTCTTATTTATAACAAGCTTTCTTAGACCTTATAAGAGGAATAAGGATTAGTTTTATATTAAATTTAATCTCGTAGTTTTATACCTTATTAATTTATTTTAATTGCTTTATTACTTACTAATTACCTCACATTAAAATTATAATTTTTAATTTAAAAACAAGCAAATATTATATTAATAGCTTTTATAATACTCTTATTTTAAAGCAAGTCTAAATATTAATAATAATTACATTAAATAATGCTTTAGGATATACTCTAAGCTATATTCTAGTATCTTATATATTAGAGAAAGGCCTTATAGAAATACTTAATTCACTTTACTAAAAAAAAACCTCTTGCCTTAGGGAAAAATAAGACTTATATAGTAGCTAGTTTCTATGAAAGGTTAGACTAAGTAATTTACAAGTCACGTCACGAGACTCTATCGAGAAGTGTAACGGATAGCACCTCTATATAATCCGCTAGGGGCTAGGTATTAAGAACTAGGGGCGAAACGCGGGACTAAGCTAAGGATCTTAGTAATACACTATTAAAAGTCGAGGGACTCCTCCCTTCTTTACCCCTTAGCTTAATATTTTCAATATAGGAGATTCTTTAAACCTTAAGCCTTAACTATTATATTAATCTCGCTATTACATAATACTAAGCTCACTTAACCCGGCCTATAGAGGCAATAGTAATACTCCTAATAAAGGACTAGGGTACTATATCCTTAGGGAGCGAAGATAGCTATACTGCCCTTAATATTCGGTATTCCTCCCGAATCTTAAAGAAAAGAAGAACGATAATTAGTTATAGTCCGCTAATTTAAAATAAGGAAAGATAATAGTTAGTACTATTCTATTAACTTAAAATAAAGAGGAATTAATATCCTCTATAACCTAATTAACCTCGGAGTCTAGCCCTTAATTAGAATAAACGATATCCTCGTCCTTTATAACCTAGCTAACCTCGGAGTTACACCCTTAGCTAGACTAGATAATACCCCTCACCGACTAATGAGAGAGAAAGAAATAGTTCTACCCTTACCTAAGGAAGGATTAGTCTAGTCCACTAATCTAAAACAAAAAAGGATAATAATTAGCCTTAGCTCACTAATTTAAAATAAGGAGAGCCGACGATTAGTTTTAGCTAACTAATCTCAAATAACTAGAACTCCTTTAGGGTATAGCCTTAATAGACGATACGCCTAAACTATCTAGCTTAGATAACCTTAGGCTAAGTATAGAAACCTTTAGCGTGGCTAGTAAAGGGCCCTAGTACGACGGAAGAAAGGAGTAGGACTTCGACGTTATAGACTACTAATACTAGGAGGCCTAATATAGAACTTTCCTTAACGACGATATAAAGACATAATTAGCTAATAAGGAGGTATAGATTAGTATAGATATACCTAAGATACTTATTAAAGGAAGGAAGTTAATAGCTAGGGAAGACTTTATTAATAAATACTATAATATACTCGACTAATAAGTGAACTATAACTAGAAAGCTCATATTTATATTAATTAACTAAATAATAGAATCGATGAATTAGAAGTAATTACTAACTAGCTCCTTGAAAAGGAGAGAATTACTTAGCTAGATATAGTAAAATAGAGTAATAAGTAAGTAAATATCTAAGAAAGTTAATATTCTCTAATAAGAGAACCTTTTAGAGAGTAATATTAGGGCTTAGTATTACCTAGTTATAGTAATAAACCCCGACTTATTAGAATTAAGGATTCTACCTTATTTACTAGTAAGGGCGACTATTAGATTAACGACTAAGTCTTTAATATAAGGAATAAATTAATATAGAACTCTACTAATTTAAATAATAAACCTCTAAAGATCACTTATATAGTATAACTAGTCGCTAGAGATACTAGAGACCTTATACGTGATTAACTAGAACCTCGTTTAGTCGAATAAATCTCGTTAGTTAAATAGATCTTTAAGATCCTTTAATAAGCTTATAGTAAAAGTAAAGAAATAGAATACTAGGAGGTAAAGGAGGACTACTAACGACTTTAATAAGGAGACAAAGCGTTCCCGGTATTCTAGGCTAAATTTACTTATCTTATAACTAAACTAGGGAAATCAACGAATAACTAGTATAATAATCTAATAGATAAGATAAACCTAGAGCTACTTAAGAGCCTCGGGGATAAGAAGTTCAATATGCCTAGGGATCTTATTAAATAATATATAGAATAAGAGAATAGACTTCTCTTAATTAAGAACTAATAGTCTAGAGAAAACCGCCTAATAGAAATAATCCGTCGCTGTACTACCCCCTAAACTAGGAAGAATAGGGGTAGTTAAGGGCTAGTCGCTAATCTACGCTTAATAGAACAAATAACTAGACTAGCCTTCTCATAACTAAAGGAGCTAGTTCGCTAGGAATTCGAAAAGAAACTAGAAATACCTAAGATACTTAACTATTACTTATATAGGAAGACTAGCTATATTAAGAAGGACTACCTAAACACTTATAATATCGCTTACCTTAAAGAAGACTACTTAGATAAGACGAGCGAACTAGACTTAAATAATATAAAATATAATTCTTATCTATTATCTAAAGGGGAATCTAATAATAATAACTCGGGAAAAGTCTAACTATAGGTATAAAGGTAGCTCTCCTAGAATAAGAGCTCTACTAAGAACTAGTAGACTTCACTTAACTTATTAACGAGAGTAGTTCCTAGTTAAATATAGGGTTTACTAGAAGGGAAATACTATAACCTTCTAATACTTAATAGATACTAGAGCAAATATATACGCTTTAATTAACTAAAAGCACGTCTACCCCCTAACTAGAGTACTATAAATACTTATATATATACTTTAAGATCCCGTCTCCCTTTAAGGATTTAACGAATAATTTAGTGAGGTTATCTAATAAGTTATTAAAGTAAACCTAGAAATCGATTAATACCTCTAGACCTAGTAATACTTCTTATCTACTAACCTAGGTTCTTATAATATAATCCTAGGAAGGAAATAGTTTACTAAATATAGTATACTACTAGATTACTAGTAAAACTAGCTTAGATAACAAGAAGATACTACGACTTAGGTCTTAAAGAGGATAAGTAGAGAAGAACTAGAGGGTAATAGAATAGTATCCCTCGCTCCTCTATAAGACCTCCTTACTCGAAAAGCTAAATACTAGGCTAGAAAGGAGGAATTAAACCTTAATATTATTAAAATAGATAAACTAATAGACTATTCTATATACCTCGTTAATATAGTAGCTTTCTAACTTAGTATAAAGGATCCTAATAATTATATCGGATCTATTACTATTAACGAGATTAATCACGAGCTAGAGAAACGAGATTAGAAACTAAAGAAATACTCGTCCTCGCTAATAGCTACTAAGCGTCTAAAGGCCCACTTTACTAAGTATTTAGCTTATACTTGCAACTTTATATATACTCTAGATATAAATAAATAAGATACCCTTAGTAATACCTTATTCTTTAACTTTAGGGAGCTATAAGAGCTTTAGATAATATTACCTCTCTAGCTAAATGATATAGCTAGCACTTTCTCGAGAAAAGTAGTAGATACGCTATTATAGTCTTAATTATTCGACTATAAACTCTGCTTCGACGGACTAGACCCCTTAATAAAGGCAGTATACCTCTATAAAATAAGCTCCCTAGAGCTAAGAAAAATGCGGGAATACTTAATTAAGAACCTAAAGAAGGGCTTTATTAAATTATCTAATTCCCCCTTCTCGTTACTTGTCTTATTTATTAAGAAAAAAGATAATAGTCTATACTTTTATATCGATTATCGCTAACTAAATGCTATAACGAAGAAGGATCACTACCCTCTATTACTTATTACTAAAATACTTAATTATTTAGTAGAATTATTAGTATTTCCTAAACTAGATATTCGATACGCCTTTAACTAGATCCTAATAAAGCCGAGCTCTATAGTATAGGCGGCCTTCTAAATAAGGTATAAATCCTATAAGCTAGTGGTTTTATTACTTAGACTCTATAATAGCCTTATAATATTCTAGAGATATATAAACACTATCCTAATTAAGTATTTAGATAACTTCTACTTAGCTTATATAAACGATATCCTAATCTTTTCTAAGAATAAGAAGAAATACCAATAATATATCTAAATAGTCCTATAGAACTCGAGGATACCGGATTATAAGTCGATATCTATAAGTACGAGTTTAAAGTATTAAAGATAATATTCCTAGGGTTCGTTATCTCTAATTAAGGCGTCTAAGTAGACCCTACTAAGACTACTATTATCCGGGATTAGGACTCTCTTATAACTAAAAAAGAGGTTTAGTTATTTTTAGGCTTCTATAACTTCTACTAAAGGTTTATATAAGTCTATAGGCGGGTCTCTCGCCCCCTAAATCATTTAACGGAAAAGGATATATTATCGAAGTCTATACTCGACGAGAATTAATAAGACGCCTTTAAATACCTTAAAGAGCTACTTATCTTAGTACCTATATTACTCTATTTCTAGTATAACTAAGAAACCCGACTAGAAATTAACTATTTAGACCTAGTTACTATAGGGGTACTAACCTAGAAGAGTACTAAGGATAAATAATAGCACCTTATTACCTTTTATTCTAAGGCTCTTAAGGATGCTTAGCTTTATTATAAAATCCACGACAAGGAACTATTTATTATCGTTTAAGGCTTATAAGAATAGTAAGTAGAACTAATTAGTCTACTTACTTTTCTTATTATTATAGACTATAAGGTACTTAAGTACTTCGAGATAAAGAAGCTCTTAAATAAGTGATAGATATAATAAATAGATATCTTATTATTATTCTATTTTTAGATTATTTATTAGTTAAGTAAAGAGAATATAATTACTAATATATTATCTAGAAAGGATAAGCTTATAATTACACAGAAATAGGCTAAAGAGGCTAAAAAGACGTATATAATTTTCTATCTTAGTATAATCCTCGCTATTATTAATGAACTAGTCCCTACTCCTCCCTCTTTAAAGCCTAGAGGAATTAATAAACTAATAGTTATAGATGAGGCTATATAGGTAAATCGTATAGATTCGTCTTTAGAAGATAATCGAGAGAAGGCTCGCTATAAGACTAACCTATAAGAGATGTCTAGAGATTACTTACTTTATAGTGAGAGGCTTATAGTACTAGATAACTATAACTACTTACGAATAAGACTCCTATAGTAAATCTATAATATAATAACTATAACTTACCCTAGTTAGAATAAGACGAAGATCCTAGCTAAAAGGCTCTACTAGTAGCCTAGCCTCTTAGTAAACGTTAATTAGTTCATAGCGAACTACTATAAATACTAGAGATCTTATAAGTTAAGGGATAAGATACTCGGCTTACTATACTTATTACTAGTCCCCTTAAGGATATGGGACGACTTATTAATAGATTTCTATAGCCCTAGCTCGATAAGTAAAGGATATAATAATATCTTTATAGTAGTTAATTAATTATCTAAATACTATATTAGCTTACATACTATAAAGAATACTATTATAAGAACTACTACTAGCTTCTTTTACTAATATATCTAGTAATTTAGGGGCTCTCTCTTAACTATTACTAGTAATCGAGGTCCTTAATTTATCTTAGATTTTATAAATAAACTATCGAAATTAACTAGGACTAAGCTAAAACTATTAATAATAGAATATGCCTAAACTAATAACTAGATAGAGATTATTAACTAGATAATTAATACTCGATTATACCCCTTCGTGAACTACTTCTAGGATAACTAGGTAAATCTATTCCTAGTACTTAATACTACTAGCGCCGCTTACTCTTATAAATTAACTAGTTTATTACCCTTAATAGTCGACTATAGGTATGAACCCTAATTAGACTTTAATTAGACGCTCTCGACTATAAAGTTCAAGACACTAAGGGAGAAACTAAATTACGAGGAAGTATAATAGTAAGCTAAGAGAATTAATATAGTAGTCGCTTACGCCTAATAATATATAACTAAATCCTAAGAATAATAAGCTAAATAAGCTAATAAGAAATAGCGAGAACTTGACTTTAGTCTAGAAGATATAGTTTATATAATTAAAAAGATATAGAAAATAGACTAATTATTAAATAAACTAGACTACTTACTCGCTAGATTATTTAGAATCATTAAAATAGTCGACTATTCCTATGAACTAGACCTCTTATTATCTTATAAGATATAGCTAATCTTCTATATAAATAAACTTTATAAGGACCCAGGTAACCCTTTACTTAGCTAGATAAACGAGGAGCTAGACTTAATAGAGATAAATAGTGAACTAGAATAAGAAGTAAAGAAGATCCTATCTTCTAGGATACTCTATAGTAAACTCTACTATAAAGTAGAGTAAAAGGGATAAGATATAGACGACGAATAGTATCTTATATTAAACTTTAAGAACTCTACTCTAGAACTCCGAAAATTCCACGAGTAAAATCCCGACGAAGTAGGACCTCTCGTCTACTTAAACTACTAGATTAGATATACTAAAGAGGATAAGTTCGACGAGAACTACTTAAATAATAATAAACCCTAGTATAAGGGTTCTAGAATCTAGAGGAAGAGAAGAAAGAATTATATATTTTCTAGGTTTTATCTAAACCTAAAGTATATTCCCTTTATTTAGTTATATAATTTAGTACTATATTCCTTCCTTATAAATAAGCAAAAACCTCCCTTTTATTATACTACGATATACCCTATTACTAGAGTAATTCGCTTAAGGAAAGGTGAATCTATAAAGCTAAGATAAGAGTGAATTTATAACTTTTTACCTTATAAAAATATTACGAATTCCCTCTTAATTACCTTAATTCCTATAACTATACCTATTTCTACTACTACTAATACTATGACCTAGCTATAGATATAACCTAAGAAAATAGTAATCTTAGCGAATTATTAGATATTACTTAGGCTATTCTTAACGCCTTTAAGAAGCTTAGCTCGGATAGTAGTCTTACTAGCACTTTATCTTTATTATATACTCGTATAATAGACTATAAGACTAGTAAATTTACTTATATAGACGCTTAGGGTAACATCGTCTTTAAAGAATAAGTTATAGTATACTATATAGCTTATAATACCCTATACTTAATCCTTGAGGTCACTACTAAATAACTTATTATAGAATAGTCTAAAGATAATAAAAAGGACACTCTTATTAATAGAATAGATATTCTTACTAATAGAATAGATATTCCTAATAATAATAACCCTTACCCTAATATAGAAATAACTAATACCCCTACTCTAGAAGGCGAGGTTAATAATATAAACCCCCTTCTCGCCGAGGCTAGAGGTTAACTAGGCGATAGATTAGTAGACCTAGACGAGATAGTTAATAATCCTAAGGACCCCCTTAGTAGATTAGATAGTAATAGCGTTAATCCTAAGGACCCTCTTAGTGGATTAGATAATAGTAGTAATAATCCCACCTAGAATAAACCTATTATTCTCACTAATTCTACTAAGAATAAGCTTATTATTCTCATTAACTTAGCCTAGAATAAGTCTATTAACTTCACTAGAGAGAATAACGAGAGCCCCTAGGATATTGACTTAATACCTAAGAATACTAAGAATAATGTCTAAGATACTATAAATAGCTTTAGGAATATTATTAAAACCTTCTTAAAGGATACTAAGAAATCCTCTAAATTATCTAAGAAGAAGAAGAAGAATAGTAAGAAAGTATAAAAGGTTACCTCTATACCTAAAAACCTTAAGCGAAAGAGAGTAGAGGAGAGTAAGGAGTCTAATAAGGAGGAATTAGCCGCCGACGAAGATATAGGATATATTAGTAATAAATAGCTAATTATAACTAGTCTAGGACCCCGCTATAAGCGCTAGAGCGAGACTAAGTTATAGCGAAAACTCCTATAAGCTAAGGAGAATAAAGAATACCCTACTAATATTAATAACCTAATAGAAGCTACTAAGAAAGAAGTCGGTAAGGACCTCTAAAAGGGTTATATAGAGAAGATTATAAAACTCAAAGTTATTAGATTCCACGATAAATATACCTAATTAGTTACTAAATAAGAGATAAATTAGACCCTCGAAGGATAACTTAATAATACCTTTAAGAAACTCGCCTAAGCTAATAAGAAGATTAAGGACCTCTAGGTAGAAAACAAGCGACTAAAGGATAATACTTCTAAGTTAATAGTCGATACTCCTAAGCTAAAGGCTAACCCCCTAAAGAAGAAAAAGGTTAAGAAGTCTTCTAAATTAAAGCCTAACTCGACGAATACCCTCGATCTACTAGTACCTAACTAAGATTGCCCGATAATAATTATCCTACTATTAACTATTATATATATAAGTATCCTAGATAATATTATTAATACCGGTATTAATATAATTCGGGCGATAGATAAGGAGGATTAGCTAGAATATATAGAAAGCTAAGTTAAGTTAGTAGAATTAAGATCACGATTTGACTATAAGTAGCTACTAAGAGAGGGCGAAATAGGGTAGTTAGTCGCAATTTTTTCCTTTTTTCCTTTATTCTTTATACGAAATTATACCCTAAATAAGGGTATTTAGAATTTTCCTATAAGAGGGGTAATGTGATAGATAGTACTTCTATATAATCTACTAGGGGCTAGGTATTAGGAACTAGGGGCGAAACACGGGACTAAGCTAAGGATCTTAGTAATACACTATTAAAGGTCGAGGGACTCCTTCCTTCTTTGCCCCTTAGCTTAGTATTTTCAATACATGAGATTCTTTAAACCTTAAGCTTCGACTATTGTATTAATCTCACTATTATAAGAAGTAAAGATTATGACTAAATAAGTATATGTATTTTATTTACTAGAGATATAATATTAATTAATTAGGACATCTACTATCCTAGTCTAGGCCCCTATTAACTAAAACAAATCCATCCTCATTTAAGAGGAGAGACGCTACTATAGTAGGTATTAAAATTAGGTACCTGAGGCACCTAATAGAGGTCGCTCTAAACTAAGCCTTAGGGGTTTAGGGAGCTTAGGCTAAATGCTATAGGGCTGTGTACTAATTAGGCTAAATAGCTAGGAGCTTATTTACTAGTATACTATGCCCTAGGCTTACCGGGCATACTAAGGTATACCTTATAAGGTGGAATTAGTTTAGCTAGGTATAGATATAAGCTCACTACTTAGGGGGCCTTAGGGCATGTGACTTAAGGGTATTTAGGGCTATATAGCTAGGCTACATTCCACTATAGAATAGTAGTTAATTTAGTATCGTTTATACGAAAGTATTACTATACACGTGATTCAAGCTTTAATAAGTTATGAGCTCTAGACACTACCTCTACGCCTTATAAATCACTGAATTAGCTCACTTACACCTACCGGAAATACTCCTTAGTATACATTATAGAAGACGACTTTAGTATAGAGAAGCCCCGAATCGCTAGGCTTATAAGGCTCAATTATAGGCCCTAGAGCGTTTAGGGATATAGGCTATTAATTAGTTAAAGCCTATGGAATGTAGTTAGCCTAGGAGTAGAGAGTACTATAGAACCGGGTTCTATAAGGGCTTAGGAGGCTCAAAGCTCTAGAGAAGAGAGCGGTTCTAAGGCTATAGAGCTTTCTAAGGATTATATAGAAGTGAAGGACACTAAGGCGAGTACTATAATCATGAGTTTATGTGCTTAAGGAGCCTTATAGCATATACTACTCCTAGAAATAGTAAAGGAGTAGTAGGAAGTACTAAATACCTTATATACCCCCTTAGGCATATAGTAGCTTAGTACTAAAATTCGCGCTTTTACTAGCTATAAGCTACTAGAGCGGAATGCTACTATTATAGTAGTAGCTATAGAACTTAGTACTTTATAGTACGAAATCAGTACTATTAACCCTATAGAAAAGCCCTCTAAGACCCTGAAAATATCTATATTCTTCAGGGCTATTAGAGCCCTAGACGAATGCTTCGCCTTTCTAATCTTATAGCTAGAGATTAGTGGAATTACTACTAATTATAGTATAATTATAGCTCGCCTTAGTGAGTACGAACGGCGAATAGGGCTAAAGGAAGCCCTAAAGGAGTCTATTTTAAGCGCTAAAACAGATAAGAAAGCCCTTAAAGAAGGATTTCAGGGGAAGTGCTTTAATTATAGTAAGAAAGGCTATAGGAAAGTAGACTATAAGAAGCCTAAAAAGCAAGAGAAGCCTAGAAAGGAGGAGAAAAGCCCTAGTATAAGGCCTTTACTTACCCCTAGAAGTAATAAAGGACTCTCTCTAGGGCTCGAAAAGCTTATAGCGAATATAAATAGCGCTACGGAGGCTATCTAGATAACTATTATAGAGCCTACTTATAGTAAGGATATGCTATAGGTAATTGATTCTAGAAGCTCATACTATATAACCTACTTATGAGAGGTATTTACTAAATATAGGGTACTAGATACCCCTATTCAAGTAACTACGGCGAATAGAGCCTATATTCTAGTAATTACAGAGGGCACTATACTCCTATAAGTAGCTCTAGGGGCCTATATACGAACTATAAAGCTCACTAGAGTGCTTTATATACCTAAGCTTACTAGGAGCTTAATTTCGGTATTATAGCTTTAGGATAAGGGTATTACTATATGCACTACTACTAGATCCACTAGAAAGAAGCTCTTAATTAAGCTCTAGGGAATAGTTATAGGGGTTACTAGTCGACTAGGGAGGGCGTACGCACTAGATAGTGTCCTATAGGGCACTATAATAGGGTATACCTCCTTGAAAGTAACTACTAAACCAGAGGATTTAGTGCTCTAGTATTAACGGTTCGGATACCTGAGCTCTAGTAGCTTTAAGCTAGAGCACACTATAGTTTCAGGGCTTTTAGAGCCTATAGGGGCTCTCTAGGAGCCCTACGAAGCTTGTATTAAGGCTAAAACAGTGAGGGTAATTAACTAGAAGGCCCTTAAGAGGGCTATAGCTCCCCTAGAACGAGTATATAGCGATTTCTAGGGCCCTTATAGTGTGCCTATACTAAAAGGGAATACCTATATACTCACGTTTATTAACGACTATACCCGTAAATTATAGGTATACTTCACTAAAACTAGGAAGTAACTAAGAGCTATGTTCCTATAATTTAAGGTCCTAGTAGAGCTAGAATTAGGGCATAAGATTAAGGCTATACGCTATAATAATGCCTCTAAATATAAGGCCTTAGGGGCCTTATTACTAAATAACTATAGTATTTAGTTCGAGTATACTATTATCTATACCCCTAAATAGAACAGGGTCTCTAAACGTCTAAATAAGAGCTTAATATTAGTAGCTAGGGCTATACTATTAGACGCTAAGCTCCTTGTATAGTTCTAGAGAGAAGCTATACTTATAGTGTCCTATTTACGGAATAGAACCCTTATAGGGCTTAATGAGAAAACTCTAAAGGAAGCCTATAGCGGGAAACGCCCTTATATAGGGCACCTTAGGGTATACGAGTATATAGCGTACGCACATATCCCTAAGGAAATACGCCTAAAGCTTAAAGATATAACTATAAAGACTTGTCTTATAGGCTATATACTTACGTTAAGGTAGTATAAGCTATATGAGCCTGAAACCGGGGATACTATAGTGTCTATAGGCCCTGATTTCTATGAAAATAAGTAGTTAGAGTAGAATTAGAATAAGGTTCTTAGTAGGGTAGAAATAGTATTATTTAATCCTATATAAGCTATAAGTACACCTAAAGCTCTTATAATTACAGAGCTATTAGAGGGTACACGAGGTTCTCTAGCCCCTATTTCTCTTATATTCGACCCTTAGTGGAATATTCTAGGAGAACTACTAGATAGGGAGACTATTATAGTAAATATAGGAGCTTTAAGGGCTTTAGAAGGGTCTAATTCAAGGGACGAGTAGCCTAAACCCTTTATTATAGGGGACGTATAGCGGAGCTAGCGATTACACTAAGCCCATGCGGCTACTATAGGGCTACTAATCCTAAAGACCTATAAAGAAGCTATAAATAACCTTATTTATAGTACTTACTAGAAGTAAGTAATTAGTAAGGAGCTTACTAAGCTATAAGCTCTTAATACCTAGAAATAGGTACCCTTGCCCCCTAGAAAGAAAGCTTTAGGCTATAAGTGAGTATTTATAGTTAAATACACACTTATGGGCTTAATCGATTACTACAAAGCTAGGCTTGTATACTAGGGCTACTACTAGACGCTAAGGGACGATTTCCTAGAGACCTTTAGCCCTATTATTAGGGCTAAAAGCTTAAGGATTTTACTAGCCTTAGGGGCTTACGAGGACCTAGAAATGCGTTAAATTAATATAGTTAGTACGTATCTACGCTCTAAGCTCTATACTAAGGTATATATACTACCCCCTAAAGCCCTAAAGATCCTTAAGGGGCTAGTTCTATTCTTACTTAGCTTCTTATATAAACTTAAGTAATTAGAGAGGGAGTAGTATATTAAAGCCACTATAGGGCTTAAGACCCTTAGTTTTAGTCCCTGTTTTAGTGAGCCTAGTATCTTTATATCTATAGATTATAGTATAATTATAGGGCTATATGTGAACGATATACTAATTCTAGGGAGGGACTTATAGGCTATTTAGAAGGTTATTAATAGAATAGCCTCCTATAAGAAATTAAGGATCTAGGGGAGGTTTCCCTAATTCTAGGTATTCGGGTATATAGGGATCGCCCTAAGCGTATACTATACCTCGATTAGAGCGAGTATATAGCGGGGCTTATAGAGAGGTTTAGGCTAAGGGAAGCTAAGCCTATAAACCTCCCTATAAATAACCGGAATACCCTAATTATAGGGTAACCGGGTGAGGCTTAGGCTAATTAGAGCTTATATTAAGAGGCTATAAGCTATACTACGTGGGTTTTAAAGGGCTCTCGCCCTGATATTACCTATATAGTAGGGTAGCTTAGCTAGTACTATAGCGAGCCTATAGTTCGATACTAGAATACTATTCTACGAGTGATATAATACTTAAAAGGTATTATAAACTATAGTATCTCATATAGTATCGGGAAAGCTAAAAGCCCAAACCTTTAGGGCTTTAGTGATATAGATTATACGAGTAATATAATAGATAAACGCTCTATTATAGGGCACTTATACCTCTTTAATCAGGGACCTATCACCTAGTCCTCTATTAAATAGCGCTATGTGGCTACCTCTACTACTAAATCGGAGTATATTAGCCTATTAGAGGCTAGTAAATAGGGATAGTGGATTAGGGCTCTCCTTAGGGAGCTATAAAGGGCTTAGTACCTAGGTACTAACTTTTTAGCCCTTATATTTAGTAATAATTAGGGCTATATAGCCCTTATAAGAGACCTTATAGTATATAGTCGTACGAAGCACATTAATGTCTATTACTACTATATTAGGGAGCTAGTAGCCTTTAATAAGATTACTATAGAGTATATCCCTATTAAGGAAATAGTAACTAATATGCTTATAAAGCCCTTATCGCTTATAGGGCTTAGGCGCTATATAGGGGGGTTGTTTATACTATAATTCTAGAATTATAAGTTGTTTTCTAGATACTAGAGCTCTAGGGGCCTAGTATAATAAGTAAAAGCGATACTTATAAAGTTATTGAGTTATTTCTTTAAGCTTATTAGTAGTCTTTAGGCTTGCTTTATAGTTGTTTATAGTAGTATATAAGGGGACTATTGAAATCAGGTACCTAAGTATAAGGGGCCAAAACGTGAGGAGCGTATGTAATAGAGCGAGCGGGCACCTAGCGTCCCGTATATGGTTTCCTAGTTTAGTCAAGGATTATATAGAGTATCGGAGCACTAGATTATACTTCCTAATTAAGTAAATGATTGGCGTTTCCCCCTTCGGGCACTAGGGAGTATATAGGAATACGAACTAAGCTTTAAGGAGAGGGTATGGATTAGTCTATATAATAGGAGTTACTTCTTAGAATTAGTTACACTTGTAAATATTACTCTTAAGCTTACTACCTTAACTACTAGTATATTACCTTACTATTATACGCCTTATATTCTAATTCATCTACTACCTACGGGGAGTAGTTTATTACGTAGTAGTTAAGTAGACGACGAATCGAATTAACTATATCTCTAGTATTAACTAGGAGGAGTGCCTCTATCGTCGCTAGTAGTACTTAATTAGGTACCTAGGGGAGTACCTAGTCGGGCACTTTTGGGGCGGCCTAGTTAAGAGAAGGAAGTGGTATATAGACGCTACTAGGGTCGAGTAGAAGAGTAAGTTTAATAGAGAAGTTAGTAGTAGCCTATTATCGTATTAAAGAATTAGACCCTTTACCCCTAGGGTACCGAAGACCCGGGAGCTACCTATATATAAGGGGAAGAATATTAAGGAAGCTTAGGACTTTTTCTACTAAGCGGAACTAAAATAGTATAAAGATAATAGGATTATATAGACTACTAATATAGTGAGGGTTATATATTATACCTCTTATTTTAAAGGTATTACTAGAGATATCTAGAAATATAGAGAGCGAATAATAAGCGTTAATACTATAGCCTAGGAGGACTTTATAGAGTTTATAAAGAACTCTATCTTAGACCCGGATAACTATAATATAGATACTATTACGAAATATAAAGATATAAAATAGCGACTAAACTAGAGTATCTAGAAGTACGTATCTTACTTAGATAACTTATTAGACGATTTAGGGTATATAGGTACCTTATAGTAAAGGGATAATCTACTCGGTAGCTTAAGGCTAGAGATATAAGAGGAGATTAACTAATAAGGGAATACTCTAAGGGATAAGGAGAAACTTATATCCTTAGCTATAAGAGTTAAGAACTATATGAATCTATTCTATCCTTAGTAGGAATATACTAAAGAAGTAATAGGGTAGTAAAAGGATAGAATAAAGAGAAAGAAAAGAAGACTAGTAGAGGGAAAAGGAGGCGAAGTGAGTCTCTCCTTTAAGACTCGTGACCTAAGGGGGGCGATAGTATTACGATAAGGTCTAATACTATTCCTACCTTAGGAACTATAAGACCTAGTATAACCTACTTTAACTATAAGAAGGAGGGCTACTATACTATCACTTGCCCTAATTAAATTAAACTTACCTATTATAACTATAAGGAGCTAGGCTATAAGTTATTTAAGTGCCCTAAGCCTAAGAAGCCAGGAAATAGGATCGTCTTATAGTAGTTATACTCGTTTATATTATAGAGAAAGAACCCCTAGAAACGAGGATAGTAATTAAAGTTACTATTAAGACTAAAAAAGGGGGATATATAGTACGAGTACTAGTGGATTCGGGTATAGAGGTAAACTATATAAAGAGGAGGTTAGTTTTAGAGATAAGTATCCTAACGACACTAGGGGTAGCTCCTTTAATAGTACTAGATAAGAGCTAGATTTATTTATATAGAGATTATATTTTAGGGATTACTACTAAGGATATAATAAGTGACTAAAGAGAGGCTAACGTTTACTTTATATTATACGAATTTGATTTAGGGAATATTGATTTAATTCTAGGATTTCTATAGTTATACTTAATAGACTCTTTAATCTCTTTTAGGGAAGTGATATAGAGATATTAGATTAAGTTAAAGAAGATTAAGGTCCTAAATACTAAGAGGTTTACGAAGGCTATAAAGTATAAGGTATATATTTTCTTATTAATCGCTTACCTTATAACTAATAGCTAATAGGTTATTACTATTATTACCTCAGAAACCCTCACGCCTCCTGAGAAGTATTATAACCTTTTTAAGGTATTCTCTACTATAGCTATAGGTATTCTACTTAAGTACTATTCTATAGAATACTATATTAATCTAGAACCAAGGGCCTAGCTACTATATAGACTAGTATATACCCTTTTAGAGAAAGAACTCGAAGTCCTATAGGACTATCTCGATACTAGCTTAGAGAAGGGATAGATCTATCGCTCTACTAGCCTAGTAGGGGCTCTTATTATATTCGTTCCTAAGAAAGGAGGCGGCCTTTGTCTATACGTCGACTACTAGGGTTTAAATAAGGTTATTATTAAGAACTAGACACTATTACCCCTTATTAGTAAGATAATAGATAAGTTATATAAGGCGAAGATATATACTAAGCTAGACTTAAAGGATATATATTACTAATTATATATCTAGGAGAGCGACGAATAAAAGATAGTATTCTAAATACGCTATAGATATTTTAAGTATTATATTATACTATTTAGGCTCTCTAATACACTAGCTATATTCTAGGCTTATATTAACTATATACTAGTAGGCCTTATAGACGTGATCTATATAGTTTACTTAGACAATATTTTGATTTATTCTAAAGACCTAGAGTAATATATAATAATTATCTAATAAGTACTCGAGCGATTATAATAGTACTAGCTCTTTGTGAACTTAGCGAAATACAAATTTGATATCTAAGAAGTAGAGTTTCTAGGGTTTATTATTAGCCCCTAAGGTATAGAAATAGAGACTAGCTAAGTCACTATTATTCGGGATTAGTTACCCCTAAAGACTATTCGGGAGATCCAAGTATTCCTAGGGTTTACTAACTTCTACTAGTGGTTTATTTATACTTACTCTAGAGTAACGAAGGGGTTAACTAATATACTAAAGATAGAGAGCTTAATAAGAGATAGTTTTGTCTTAATAAAGGACACCGAGGAGGCTTTTAAATAGCTTAAGACTATATTTACTATGGTACTAATACTTTAGTACTTCGACTCTACTTTAGAGATCCATATAGAGATAGATACTTCTGGATTCGCGGTTATAAGTATAATTTCCTAACTCTTCGGCGAGGGTATAGATACCCGGTAGTACCCTATTACCTTCTATTTAAAGAAGATAACTATAATTAAGAGTAAGTACGAAACACACGATTCTGAGCTCTTAGCTATTATCCTAGCCTTCCGTATATAGTAATACTACCTAGTGTATATCTGGCACGTTATTATTATTAAGACGGATTATAATAACCTAAAGTACTTTATAATAAAGAGAAAGTTAAATAATCGATAAATAAGGTAAGCTAAAGAATTAGTCGCCTTTGACTTTGTCCTAGAGTACTATATAGGGCGTAGTAACCTTACTAATAGGTTATCGAGAAGGCTAGACTATATAGAAGATATAGTAGAAGAGACTTCACTACTTATACTATATAATAAGTTATAGAGTATAGAATAGAAGGCCCTATAAGTAGTAGTAATTAGCCGCTATATTATCCTTACGAAGCCGTAATTTAAGGCCTAGGAGAGAGGATATAGGTACTCCTCGATTAGCGAGATACTAAGGAATTCTAAACTAGGAATTTATTTAAGCGATAGAGTAACGAAGGGAATACTATTACTTAAGTTTATTACTAGTATAGCTAGTTATAGATAGTACGTGCTATGGATCCTAGTAGTATTAGCTACTAGGTCCGAAATAGTATATAAGGAGAGCGAAGAGATATTAGTTAAACTACTATTATAATACTAGAAGCTTAATCCGATAGTATAACGATACTAGTATAATTAGTTTTCTAAGGGAACCTCTACTAGAGCTATTAAGACTTAGGAACTTAATATATTTGGGTTATTAAGGCGTCGGGGTACTATATATATACTAGATAAGCTTTCTCTTAAAGAGGAGTTATTATAAATAAATTACGATAACCTTATAGGGGGGCACTTTAGTACTAGTAAGACACTAGAGATCCTCTAGAGAAAGTACTTTTAGTAAAGTATAAGGAAAGATATAAGGGAATATATTAAAACTTATCTTATTTATTAATAGACTAAGGTTAAGAGGTATCTACTATATAGTATACTTAGTTTATTCCCCCTTTCCTCTAAACCTTAGTAAGAAATTACTATAGATTTCATTATAAGGTTACCTCCTTCTAGGTTTCGTAGGAAAGTATATAATTCTATACTTATTATTATTAATAAGTATACGAAGATAGTACGATATATCCCTATAACTAAGGATATTTCTACTATAGAATTAGTAGAGCTTTTCGTGTATTATATTATTAAAGACTTTAGTATACTAGAGGTATAACTTTAGATAGAGGATCTATCTTTACTAGTAACTTCTAGTCTAGCCTCTACTTCTACTTAAAAGTATAGTGACGATTAAGTATAGTATTCTACCCTTAAACTAATAAATAAATAGAAAACCTTAACTAAACTTTAGAATAATACTTGAGATATTATACTAGCTACTAGTAAGACGACTAGGCTATAAAGCTAGCTCTCACGGAATTCATATATAATAACTCTAAATATTCTATAATAAGGATCTCTCTATTCTATATATTATATAGATTCTACTCGAGTATCGAGCTTTATATTAAGGATAATGTTCTAGAAGAGGGGATACTAGCGATATATGAGAGAATATAAAGAATTAAAGTAGAATAATAGACGATAGAGAAGTAATAATAAGAAGTAGTTAATATATAAAAGAAATACTACGATAATAAGTATATTAATAAGAAATTCCAAATCCGAGAGAAAGTAATACTCTATATAAAGAATATTCGGTAGCTTCGACTAAGTATAAAGCTTATAGATAAATACCTTAGCTCCTTTAAAGTCCTAGAGGCCTTAAGTAACTAAGCGTACTACCTAAAGCTACCTCTATTATATTAGATCTATAATATTTTCTATGTCTCTTTATTAGAGCTATAGTTCCTATAAGCTAGTGCCCTAGAAGAGCTTAGACTAGTGGAAATTAAAGGATAAGAGGAATTTGAGGTGGATTTAGTTATAGCCTATAAGGAGGGTAAGAAAGGAAGAGAATACCTTATATATTAGAAAGGTTATTCCCTAGTAGATAATACTTAGGAACTATTAAGAAATCTAGGAAATACTACTTAGAAGCTATAAGATTATATAAGGAAAGATAATATCGTTATACTAGCGAGTAAAAGAAGGTATAGGAAATAAATACTTTATTAGGAAGACTTTTCAGAAAAACTATATAAAATCTATACGAGAATATACTAAAAACCTAGTATCTATACCTTATCGATACCCCTTATCTATACTAGTCCTACTCTAGTATTTCCCGCTAGACCTCTAGTATTTCTTCTACCTTACTACTTATCCTCTTTATCTTTATCCTTATTACGGGTAAGGGTAAGTAAATTATTCTAGAAGGCGGTTAGTATTTAGTAAAGAGTAAGAAAGAAAGAGACTTACTTAGTACCGAAGAATATTAGTTATACTATTAAGAGTATTCTATATCTTCGATATACTAGTGAGGAGTACTTATCCTATACCTTAGATTATGGTAGGAATTCGTGTAGCCCGAACCGCCGCCTTAATAAAGGAGGTATAGGTACTCTAGCGGGACTATAGGGTAACTTAGCGCTAGGCGAAGTCTAGGTAATTTAGGGCAAACTTCCGGAAATTATTAATAGTTCAGAGAAGGCAGTTTAGGCGCGATATGGTAGCTTAGGGAATCTAGGATACTATTAGAATCAGGAATAGGAATAAGGGCTAAAACTTACGTAATTATATTTCTTATTTATAAATTAGTACTATTCGTATACCGTACGGTTATTTACCTTAATATATCTAATATCCGGGAACTTGGCTATATTCTTAGAGTATTAAAGGTAATAAGGGCGATATATAGCTATAGGTATATTAGCCGAATAGTTAGTGATCTATTAGTACTAAGGATTATTTATCTTAATTAAGAATATAGGTAGAGAAGGTAAAGAAGTCTTAAAGAAGGCTTAAAGAAGGCTTAGAAAAGAAGTTATAGAAGGAGATATATATAACTATATAGATAAGGAAAGAAGAGGAAGGTTAGTTCATAGGAAAAGAGAGCATTTTTATACTCCTTCTCCCTGAATAGTAATTATAGATTTAGGGCTAGGAGTTTCTAGAAATTCATAAAAGAAAGGATTTACGGATGAACTAGAAGATTAGATGAACTTCTCTAAGCTTAAAGGGCGATAGAATAACGACTAAGTTATGAATAAAGGCTTAAGATAGGATTCACGAGTGAATTAGAAGATTAGATAAACTTCTCTAAGTAAGAATAATAATAGAACTCCCCCTAAGTTATGAATAAATATAAAGATAGGATTCACGGAATAATTAGAAGATTAGATTAGCCTTTGAATACGTATACCTACTATAGTGTTATTACCTTTACAAAGGGGGATTATAAAGGGAGATATAAGAATAATTAGGCTTAACCTAGAGATAAAGTCCTTTAAGACTTTAATACGGAGTTACTATCGGGACCCTAGGTTATACTAGGGTTAAAGCCGGGATCTACCCGCCCGAACTAATTCTATAATATAGATAAAGGCCTTTAGGACTTTAATACCGGGTTACTATCGGGGCCTCGGGTTATACCTAGGGTATAGCTCTTTGAGATATGAAGACGAGGCTATTTATAGAATACTAAGGCCTCTTAGGGACAAGGGCCTAGAGGGGGGGATATTATGAGGGGCTAAAACGTGAGGAGCGCACGTGACGAAGCGAGCGGGCACTTAGTGTTCTGTATGTGGTTTCCTAGTTTAGTTAAGGATTATATAGAGTATTAGAGTACTAGATTATACTTCCTAATTAAGTAAATAATCGGCGTTTCCCCCTTCGGGCACTAGGGAGTATATAGGAATGTGAACTAAGCTTTAAGGAGAGGGTATGGATTAGTCTATATAATAGGAGTTACTTCTTGGAATTAGTTACACTTGCAAACATCACTCTTAAGCTTACTACCTTAACTACTAGTGCATTACCCTACTATTGTGCGCCTCACACTAAGGCACCTAATAGAGGTCGCCCTAAACTAAGCCTTAGGGGCTTAGGGAGCCTGGGCTAGTGTGTCAAATGATTTAGCTTGATTTAATTATCGCCTCTGAATCAAATCAAATCAAGTCAAAATCTACTTAATTAAATCATAATCAACTATAATCAACTATAGTTAATTATAGTTAATTATTTAGTCACGTGACCGTGCACGTATACTCGGAGATTAGAAAAGCGAGATAAGGCTAAAATAAGGCTTAGGCTAGCCTATATCCGGTACCGCTTAAGGTACTCCTTACTAAATCAGGTATCGCGCCGCTTAGTAAGCAAAGCGGCACGAGCCGAAAGCGCTAAAATCTCCTCGATTTTCTAGTAATTTCTCGCTACCTTATAAATATTATTATAAGTAAAATAGCCAAAAAAAATAGGCCCTCTTATAAATAAGCCCTTTAATATTAGGGAGTTATATCTAATTAGACGCTTATTAAAGAATCTTCTAGATTATAGAGGTTTTATATATAAATAAGTAATTTTCCTTAAGTTGCTCTCTTTTCTTCTTACTTTATATATAAATATCTCAATAACTATAGCTCTAATTAAGAAGCTTTTGACTATAAACTTACTTATTTTTACTCGGTATATTCGAAATTGTCTTAATACTCTTTAATTAACCTTAATATCCCTCAAAATAAGGAGGAATAAAAAAAGCAGAAAATAAGAATAAAGATAAAGAAGAGGTTTCTGAGGAGGATAACCATTTTTATGCCCGATTTAAACTAGCTTTATACCCTTATATATATTTTATAAGTTTTGTTTATATCTTATTAATATAGCTATTAGTTATTTAATAATCTTTTAAGTTACTTAAGAAATTCAAGTTTTCTTAATATCACGTGATGATCATAGTTAATTATAATTAATTATAATCATAATCAAATCAAATCAAGTCAAAATCTACTAAATCAAATCATAATTAACTATAATTAACTATAATTAACTAGCTTTGATTTTTTTTTAATACACTAGCCTAGGCTAAATACTATAGGGCTATACACTAATTAGGCTAAATAGCTAGGAGCTTATTTACTAGTATACTATGCTCTAGGCTTACTAGGTATACTAAGGTATACCCTATAAGGTGGAATTAGTTCAGCTAGGTATAGATATAGGCTCACTACTTAAGGGGCCTTAGGGCATGTGACTTAAGGGTATTTAGGGCTATATAGCTAAGCTATATTCTACTATAGAATAGTAGTTAATTTAGTATCGTTTATACGGAAGCATTGCTACACACGTGATTCAAGCTTCAATAGTGGGGATTTCTCCCCGGTGGTCACGTGGCGCGGTCATGTGACTATAGACGATTAGTTTCTATATATTACCCCGCTTTCCTTCCTTATTCTTAGAAATCAACTAACCTTCACTCCTTAATTCCACGCTTCACTCGTATACTGTGATCCCATGCTATAGAAGCCCATTATATATGTCTCTTATGATTAATCCCCATTACACTACTTCATCTTCCTCCTTCTTTACTTCTTGCTTTTACTATTCAAGAAGACCGATAAGAATAAGAGGAATGGAAATCTCGCTTTGTGAGGCTCTTAAAAACCAGGAGTTTGCTTTATATTCTCAGAGCCGCTTCATCTTGCTGTCGCAAGCAAGGCGTGAATAGGCAGAAATATAGCCAAGAGATTTGGACCATATAGCTTTCAAACTAGGGAATTGCTCACAAAATACTGCCATTATTGAGTACGCAAGATAACCAAAGGACACCATACAGTTTTCTGAAGCGGGCAAATGCTAAGAATTTCAAGGAACAAAAGAATTCCACGGTTGCATATAGTCTCAGGAAGAGCCGTTTCAGATCCCTATGCCTGCCTCTTTATCAAAGTCACATTGGAAAGTTCACGCAGAGATACAGCTCCTCTTCTTTTACGAGCTTCATCCAAGTCGACGGCGACCAAGGTTTATCTGCTCGAGCAAGAGTGCTTGCTACCTTTGCAACCTGTTCTTCTCCCTCCACGGCGGCTTCTGCGTGCCTCGGACTCACGGCTGGCTCTACGCCCGATGGATCTTGCCAGACTAGGTAAATATTCCGGCAGACCGGTACGGGGAGTTCAGTCGCATTTCTATGCGGCTAAAAGAGGTCATAGATGGTAAGGTCCTCAGGGTATCGAGAGCGAAGAGGAAGAAACGATATTATTTTCCTAACGAGAGCATCTTGCTACCGCTTGCATCTTGGTCGTCCTAAGGCGTCTCTGCTCAGCTCTCAGCCCAAACTTCCATATCGCTAATCCGATCTCAAGCTCAATTTGTCCAGAGGTATCCGATCAAAGGTCTCTCCCAAGGCACGGCCCTGCCTCTAACTCCGCCGAGATCGCCTTCACAACCTGATCACGTTGACAGAAGCGATTCCACGACGGAGTGTGCACCCACCCCAGATCATGTTTCTCTTCTTACTATCGAAGATGTGGAGCTGCCTTGTTGCAGGCGGTCCCAGCTTACTAGGCGGGGCTATTAACGGCTTATTAAGGGAGAGCAGAGCCTCCCACCTAGTCCGCCACTTAGTCCGCTTTCCTACAGGCCTTCGGAAACCGAGGGTAGCCGTAGGGGCCAGGGCTTATTATAGAGCTCTTTTTTTTTCATTTCATTTTTTTCAATCCTTTTAACGTGCTTTATTAGTTTTCAACTATGTAACACGGCCTATATAGACCAGACGGCTCATATAAAGCAGTAGGTTAGCTTTTTAAGAAGAGAAACTAGTAAAACTCCCCTCTACTTCTATACTATAGTCTATTATAACCCATAGTCTTCCCTAGACAAGTATCCGGCTCCTTACCTCGGAAAGAAATAAACAAATACCCTAGGTCCCTCTATCTCGTACGTATATCTTCGCGCAAAAGGCTTTCTAGATAAATAATAGTCGCCTCAGGTCCTCCTATCCCAGGCCCCCTCTTACGTATAAATAGTTATATATCTAGATATTAACTAGTATTCCCGGTAGTCTATTCACGGCTCCCTTTCTTATCTAATTAAAATCCCCCTTATCCTTCTTATAGACTATAACTATAACCCGCCTTTTTCCCCTTTATATTTTCTCCCGGCCCTTTCCTCTAGTCGTGGGTATGTATTTGAACGGTGTACGATATATAAGAGGAGGTCGAAAGTAGAGGGTTATGTCGTGAAATTTTTTTCTCGGATCTCGATTATGGGTATCGCTCGTAGTCTAGTTGACTATAGCGACTAAAAGGCTTAATAGCTAATTCCGCGAAATCGAACTTTTAGAAAATCGCATTTTTAACCCACTATATACTATTTACTTTAATTATCCTACTTTTAATATATCGCACGTATTACGTAGTACTAAAAATACCTCTAAAGATTAATCTTAATCCTTATAAAGATGAGATTCTTAGTTAAGTCTCTAAGAAGCACATAATCCCTGAGATTTTAAGTAAAATAAAAGGGATTCTATAGGTTAAATATAGCTTAAATATACTTAAACGAACTCTTTCTAATTAGGGTATATCGCATAATAAGAAGAATAGGTCTCTTGAGGTTAAGAGGATTAAATTACGTATTTCTGAGTTATTTACGGGTAATTATAATAATGATATAATTCTCTAAGTACTCTTAGTTAAGGGGATGCCCCTCTACCGCTGATAGCTCGCGCGATATAGGCTTAATCTTAGCCTTATTCGGAGGATAATAATAGAGGAGAGGGAATAGAAGTACTAATAGCTTGTGGGTATCGTGCGAGAGGAGCTAGACTATAGGAGAATTAAAGGCTATAGAGTAGGCTTAATTAAGACACACTTCCGTTAAATGGGGGTTACTACCCCTCGCTAATTAATCTACGATATCGTTAAGGGCCTAGATAGTAAGAGCTACAAGTGTCGTACGAATAATATATAATATAAGAAGTAAGAGATAATAGTTAAAGGCCCGGATTAGGGGTAGTCTCTTAATTAGTATAATAAGCTAGCTCTATAGGGCTTCCAAATATATATTATTATTAATGTTTATTCTCGTAATATTATCTAGTACTATATAGGCGTTTCTAATTATATAGTATATAGTATTCTTAGCTAGTACCTTTAGGTACTTAGAAAGCTTAGCTATTACCCCTAAGTAATTTCCTCTAATAAAGGAGGAGAGGTCCCTTTTATTACTAAAGTCTACTACGCTCTCTCTCATATAATAATACTAATTCTTCCTTTTAAGAAGGTCTATCGCTTCGGGACTAGTCTAAAGAATTAAAGAATTAAGTCTTAATAGAGTTAACTTAAGAAATCCCGGCTATACTACTAGTATATACGTATTTATAACTATTTATATAATCCTTTTACTTAGGCTAATCTAGTCTAGGACTTTTTTCAAGCCCTTATAATAGCTAGGGACTTTAATAATACTCTTATAGACCGAATTACTATACTAGCTATTTATATACCTATTATACGATACGCCGTAGCATTATATATAGATATATAGAATCACTACTAGATCCGGAAAGATCCAAAGAAGAAATACTATATAGTAGGTATTCCTGCTTTCTTATATGAGTATACTACTATTAAGTAATATGGGATTCTGGTAGATAAGGGGCTCTTAGCTAAACTAGAGCAAGATTATACTAATTAGGGTAAGTTATTCCTGTGGTCTCTTTCTCCTAATACGGGCGGTAGCTGGCCCTATAGCTTAACTCAGGGTATCGCGCGATACTTATTTAAGTAAATAAACCTAGTCCTAACGGTTTCTCACCACCAGTTCTACTCCTTAGCTCTAGGGCCCCTTAATTAGCTAAACTACAAATATATCTTAGTTTATTAATATTACTACCTATAGATATTAATAAGTACTTGCCGTATAATACCTTAATATAGTACAAATCGTAGCTTATAGAAATTGGGATTAATCCTTTAAACCTTATAGAAGGATCTAGTAAATCGGATAGTTCTAAGCTCTATATTAAGGTATACTATCGCCTTTAGCTTACTATATAGCGCTATATTAGTAATAGAAACTTAAACCCATAACTAGGACTTATCCCGAAGATTAAAATCGGGACTAAGGAGATATAGTATAACGGATCTCGCCTCGGGCAGCTAATTTTGGAGAACTGGGAGTTTGTAGAGGCTATATAATCCTAATAAAGAGAGATAAAAGGAGTAGATATTAGTAGAGAGGGTATTTTCAGCGAGTTAGATAAGGGAGAGTTA
>JAJTUS010000317.1:0-38083 GCA_021399465.1 Hyaloscypha sp. PMI_1271 | reverse complement strand
ATTAATAAAAACTTATAAGCTAGTAAGTAAGATAGGCTAAAGCCTTAGTTAAGTACTATTTTATTATATAGTATAGATCTAGTAAATAGAATATAAAGGCTAATACCTTTATATATCGAAATAATAAGGTAATATAATAGGATAGAGTTAAGGAGAAATACTATACTAAAGCCTTTCTATTTTAAAACTAAGTTAACCTAAAGGTATTCTAAGATCTTAGTATTAAAGTTAACTCCCTTTCCCTCCTTTAGAATAATAAAGATAATCTTAATAAAACTAGTAAACTAGTTAAGTAAATCTTATAAAATAACTATTAAGTACCCTCTCTATAAGCCCTCTATAAGTAAGCTAAGTAGAATAATAATAACTTTATATTAGAGGACGGGTTATTATTATATAGTGGATAACTTATTATTTCTAGTAGCTAGTTATATATAGATCTAATTTATAAAGTCTATAATTAAATCTCTATAATATACCCGGTAAAGAGAGGATATATAAATTATTATAACTATAGTATTATTAGAAAAATATATAAAGTAATATTACTTAATATATATATAACTACTAATTTTATAAAAGGGTAAATATACCAAGAGATAGAACCCCTAGAATACTCTACTCTTTACTAGTTCCGGACTACTTATAGTAGTATATAGCTATAAATTTTAAATTAATACCTCTCTTAAAATCCGGTTATAATAATATATATATATAGTAATTAACTAATTAAATAAATAGGCCGTTTCTATATCTTATTATAAGATAACTATAATAGAAGAAATAATAAAAATCTACCTCCGAACCGCCTACTAGTACTATAATCCCTTAGTCTCTATTATTTCTAACTATAGTCCATAATTTATATTAGTATTCTAGAAGGAGTTTAATAGGATTCTAGGTATAAAACTAAAGCTATTAATAGTATACTACCTATAGACTAATAGATAGACGGAAATTATAAACTAATATATTAACTAATATTTATACTTATATATTATATACTACTAAGATAATTGAGATAAGTATCTACTAATATTTAATTATATATAACTTACCCTCTTATATAACTCTATTAGTATATTCCTATATAAGCTTATTAATAGCCGCCTCCTATAAACCTCCTTTAACTAGTTAACTTTAAAGACAGAGCCCTAAGATAAGCTAAGTATTATAAAAGTTCGAGAGATTACTAGATAAATAGAGGATATTATAAAGAGAGGTAAAGAGAATATAAAATAAGTATAAAAGAAGATAGAGAAGTATATGAATACTAAGTATTAACTGATAGACTTTATAATAGGAGATAAGGTATATATATTAATAAAGAATTAGAAGATATAATACCCTAGTTATAAGCTAGACTATTAAATAGCCGGGCCTTACCTAATTCTATACTAAATCGGTAACTTCTATAAGGTTGAACTACCTAAGAGTATTAAAATTTATAATATATTCTTATCCGACTATCTATATAAAGCTATAGATAACCCGTTACCCGGCTAGAAGAATAAACCACTACTACTAATTCAAGTTATAACGGACCGCGAGTATAAAGTATAAGAGGTCTTAGCTTCGAAGGCAGAGCAGGGTAAGCTCAAGTATAGGATTAGCTGGGTTAGATATAATAAAGACCTTAACTAGTATCCGGCCTCTGACCTAAAATACTCTCTCTATAAGCTACGAGACTACTACTTAGCTAATTAATAATAATCAGGCCTACTAAAGAGACTATCTAAGTAGATACGAGCTTGGGAGGACAGAACGGAGGACTATAATAATCTAGATAATAATTCTATACTGCCTACCCGCTTGAGGATAAGCTTTTTCTAAAGGGGGAGGTAATATTACGGCTATACTATACCTAGCCCCGGCATCTGGGTATCTGGGCATCTATAGCCACCTGACATGCCGGTACATAATGCAGCCGCACCGCTAAGGGAATTCGCTCTCTAGGAAATTTAGGACGCTAAGCCCAATAGGGGCTGAGCCATAAGCGAGAGACTGTAATACTTAAGGGACCTCTACTCGAGCTCTCTTTCCTCCTTAGCTTAGTTTTCTCAATATACAGCTTTCCTACAAGTGCTCCATTCGTGAGCTCCCTTTGTAGGGCTGTGACACGTGGGTGTTCCTTCCCCGAACGCGAACCCTTGGGTCTCTCAAACGCCTCGCAACCCAACAGATGCTCTTTCACAGATTACTTTGGTTAAAAATCGCATTGCAGGTCATTAAGGAAGCTCGCCAACCCCTATTTTTGCTACTGTTGCTGCACTGGCTAAAAGGACAGAGATTTTAGCCCATGAGAACACGCTCCTGGCAGCTGAAGTCCGGACCCTTCGAGCAGCAAATGAAGCCCGTAGCAAACGCCGGAGGGCTAAGAAGACTCGCGTCTGTCAAGGAAGTGCACTCCCTGTAGGGGATGCACACAATATTCTGGCTCAAGGGGAAGTTAATGAGCAGATTAAACGCGAGAAGCGCTTCAGGGGGGTTAGTAGGAATGAGGGGCAACCAGGCGTGCCACATTGTGGCACTTGCGGGGGGACTGGTCATAATGCACGAACTTGTCAGGAGGAAGTAGAAGTACTTAGTTCATTAGATTCTGAATAGTTTTAATTTTAATATATATTGTAGTTGTTTAATTGTACTTTGAAATGGTGGGGTGGGGAAAAGTGATCCGCTCGGTATACAACCACGTTATGCGTTTTTATAACACAAACTTTCTATGGTTTAACTGCGAGTGACATCTTGGTAATGAGGCAAATAGAATCACATATACGTGAATGTGATTCGTTGGTTTACATTTCTTTCTCTATGGAAAGTATGACATTGCGAGAGGGTTGTTCTCCCCTTTTCCACCACGCCTCTCTTTCTATCAAATTGATTCTGGCAGTGCTTAGCTTGTAGAGTGGATTTTAGGCAATCTATCCCAAATTTATTAGGCCACAACTACGACTTTATATATTGTATAATCACGCCGTTTCGGTGAAATCAAACAAAGATATCTGACTATCTGTGTGTTTTTACCACGGCTAAGACAATAAAATACTTTTAAATTTCAGGAAAACCTTATTTCTTGTGTATTCAGACTTTCAACACCTCAACATCAATTATTCGTTTTGTCTCCTGAGATTAAAACAACACCCCCTTTGCCTCATCTGCTGATGGTCTTCTTCTAGCTACTACAACATTATCACCAATGACGCCTGCTCGAAAGGCTGCCTCGCAGTATGAGAAGTAGTAGATCCCTATTTTGGATTAGTAACATCAAGCATGATATAAACGCCAGAAAAGAAATTTGGAGCTCACATCTTCTTCTCCATGCCTCAACCTCAGCCTCACTCATCTTCCCCTTCCTTGACGACTCGAATTCTTCTCTGATGGGCTTCCAGTTCTTCAAAAACTTCTCCCTCCATGATCGTAGAGTTTTAACATAATGGGGCCCGATACTTTGAACGGTCTGAACCTCCAGCTCGCCTTTGGAGCCTACATTGATGGCATCAAGGAGACGGTGAACAGATGGTAGATAGCCTCCTGGAAAAATGTATCGGTCGAGGAAGTTATCCATCTGGACCGGATTTTCATGGATCTACAATGTTTGAGCTGTGAGTAGCAAGGAAAACGAAATGACATTACCTGATTGATAGCTGTAATTCCCTGAATGACCATAATTCCAGATGTGGGATTTAAGAGACGATTAATTGTTGCAAAGTACCCATCCATGAAACCTTTTCCAACGTGTTCGAGCATCTCAACACTAACAATGCGATCATATCCTCCTTCAGGTAGAGGAGTTTGGCGATAGTCACAAAGAAGGATCTAATCTAAGTTAGCATAGTAGTACGGTTTCCATTATGAGACATTTACCTCAATCTGATCTTCCAAACCGGCATCCTTCACTCTTTGCTCACCCAGCGATTTTTGTTCTACACTAAGAGTAATAACTGTAACTCTGCATCCCGTCCGCTTCACAGCTTCAATGGCGAGGAATGCCCAGCCGCCGCCAATGTCCAAAATGTGGTGTTCCTTCCGGATACTTGCCTTATCGATAATGTTATGCACCTTGCGCAGCTGCGCCTCTTCCAAACTTTCTTCCTTCTCACCTGATTTCTTCTCCGCTTCTGTTTTCCACAATGCACATGAGTACGACATGTCAGTACTTAGGAAAGACGCGAAAAGATTATTTGAGGTATCGTAGTGGCTTCTAGCGTTTTGGAGGGCGTTGCGCTCATCATTTCCTGGTCTGAGGAATAAATACTGCAATCTAGCCATTCCATGAGCATTACTAATAATATAATAAGATTGGGAAAGTGCACTCTTACTTGGGCAACAGCTGTAGGAAAATAGAACTGGAGCTCAAAGATCTCCAATTGGCCGCATATATACCAACCAACGAAACAAGATCATCGCATTCAATCTCTTGGAGCATATAACCTTCCGCAGAACCCTAACAAGTGATATTAGTATAATACAAGAGACTTTTTCATCATCCGCTATCAAGATTGCGTGAATTTGAGATGTAATTCACATGTAGAGTGAATAGAAAATGTCTACGAACCAGATCGAAATTCATGACTAGTCTTGTCCAAGTAGTCTTACTTTTGACAACCATCTCCGCCTCCGGCTTCCCCGTTCCAAAGACATAAATTTCTGGTTTAGTATCCCCCACCTCATTCAAATTATCTTTGACGATAATTCTAATTTGCCCTTGCTCAATGCGCTTCAAAGCAGTGAGAATAAGAGTCTTTGAAATGGAGGAAAGCTGAGCAATGAAGTAAAGGTACAGGGAATGAAAGATCCCCATTTTGACAGACGTACGTTCCTTTCGACTTTCTACGATCTTTTGCTGATTTTTTGGTAGATACTCAACTTTGATATCTGTCACAGAAAACGAACACAGTCTTAAAGTAGTAGCTTGTGATGGATGCGAAGAGGAAGCAGGGGCGCGAGGAAGGGACTGAGGATATCAAAACCAAGGTGTGTTTACATTGATTTACGGAATAGCTGTAAAAGACTCACTGTAGTGTAAGGTACAGCTATTTAGTGCGTATAAGCACGGTTAGGGTACCTTAGGTACTGTACGTTCCAGATACAAATACAAGGATGTAGCTACCCTGCTTAGTCTGTAATTCTGCCGTCAGCACCTTGCAGCATGGATATTTATTCGACGTGCAGAGGGAGGGGGCTTACGTGGTCTGCAGGTAAAAACGGTACCTTACTTACTTTACGTAAGATTACTTTACGACGGAGAAGTTTCCAAATATAGTATTATAAATTATTATATATATATAATAAGCTACTAGATATACATATTTTATTTGGCTGCGCCGAGCAATATGCAGCAGATCCAAGGATTCCGCCCAGCCTGACCTTCCGTAATATTTTAGTAGCACAACGGCGCGGCCCGCTTGGAAAAAGTTCCGATTGGTTAATGCAGCTAAAAAGGCGATGGAGAAGGTTATCTAGTAGCTTGCACCCACAGGCTCAGCCGAAGGCTGCATGGAACGGGGTCCGAAATGCATGATCCGAAGATCCAATATCACCCAATGCCTTGTGGATCTCCAACCTGGTAGGCGGAAACGCCTTTTCGCCCTGAGCCAGGCCCCCTTGCTAGCGTGGACTATGTCTCGCCAGACGAAGGGATACCAGGGTCATGGCAGGTAAGCACTAGATCCAATGTGAAAGTCGTGGGGGAACTTTCCCGATTGGCAAACATCTCGTATTTATATTTTTTTTTTCACATTTATAGGATACCCTTAGGAAAATATAGCTAGATCTGAAATGGCAATGTTTGCGAGCAGGATGTAAATATGTCTACCTTTAACACCATATTTTGCCGCTAACTTATGTACGGCCGAATCGGCATAGTAATTAAAAGTTCCACATCTGTTAGCTAGAGGTCAGACTTGTTTGCTTATTGGAGGTCGCTACGACGGTGGATATGGTGTGATATAATCATCTTGGGATTTTGGTCAGGTAATTGAACAAAATCTCAGTGAGCAAGTATAGGTTTCTAGGTAGGACGGTATAGATATATGCTGTAGAGCTTTCCATATATAGAGAAAGCATACTTCTGGTCAGGCTTCTATTGTACTTTGGATGCTAGAAAAACACACAATGGACGGGCAGGTGAGTTATCTTGGCTAAAATACTGGAGATTATTCGCAAAATCTCTAACAGCAATATGAAGACTGTGATTATCGGTGGCGGATCCGAAGGCCTTGGCCGAGAAATGTCAAGATTAATGGTTCTGAGAGGTAAGTCACCCATTCTTCGCAGTCTGGCTCTTGTCTAAATCACAGTATTAGGTGCGGATGTCCTTATACTTGCTAGGAGCCAAAAGCGACTGGATGTAGTAAAGGCGGAGTTATGGAGTCAGCGCACACACAATAATCAGACAGTCCAAGTTCACGCCATTGATTTATCAGACCCCAAACAGGTTTGAACACCAGTAGACCATGGATACGTGCACAAAAAGATTAACTATTTATACCAGGTTGAAGACTTCGTTTCCAAAAAGCTAAATGTGATTCCATCACATGTCTTTTGTATTGCGGGTGGTGCTGCGGAAGAGATTGGTCTCTTTGCAGATATCTCTTCACAACAGATTATTTCATGTTTCCAAAAGAACTATTTCACGGCCGTCTTCCTCGCCAATGCAATGATTAAGCTATGGGTTAGTCGGCCACAACAAAAACAAGCGAGGCATCTAGTTTTTACCAACTCAACTGCTTGTTTTATGGCTCTTCCAGGATATGGAGCATATACTCCGACTAAAACTGCCATACGTGCATTAGCTGATACGCTCCGGCAAGAGGTCATCATGTACGAGTCAATTGTGGACATCCGTATCCACTGTTCATTCCCTGGTACCATCCTCACTGAAGCTTTTACAAGAGAGCAAGAGATCAAACCCGAGATTCTGAAGTTGATCGAGGGTACGGATGATACCACGCATGCTCAGACAGCGGAGCAAGTGGCGAAGGCTATTATTTCTGGAGTTGACAATGGTCATTTCTTCATTCCCACAGATACACAAACGCGACTGCTTCTGAATAATATGAGAGGCCCTAGCCCAGCACAGACATACGTGGTAGACTGGCTCATGACGCTGATTGGTATGATCGTTTGGCCTTTCTATCGTACGTTTTTTGATTACACAGTCAGACAGTATGGCAAAAAAAAGATAAAACCTCCATCAGAGTAGTTCATAGAGGTGTTTTGATACCCATAGCAATGAATAGAGAGGCTGATCAAGATGAGTTTTGGTAATCACAATGAACAAACACTCTATCCCATTGAAGTATACTTAAAGACATAATCTGGCATGTATGTAGCGAGAAAATGTAAGGTGAGAGAGTATTGGGAAGATGCAACCCGTGGAGAAAGATCCAGCTTGAAACTTTTCAAGTAGAGGTATGAGCAGTTAAAGCAATAAGAACAGGTGCAAAGGTGTGTCTTGTACTGAGCTAGTAATTTGAACTATTACCTATTACATAGCTTCGTTCTTGAATCTTATTTGACACGGTAATCTATGTTGCAAATCTTCCAATGATAAGTCAAATTGATCTCCCAGGCGAGACAATGCTGAGACGCGTGGTAAATGTGGCAGTGATCTCCCAACAGTATGCTATCTACGGCCATCTATTTGCTTGATTCGCCTTGAAGGATAGCAAGTATACGATCTGACATTGCTGCCTGAAGTGGCATTGGTGGCGTCGAGAAGAAAAACGCCTTTGCCTCCCATGTTAAGCATTCAATGGTAGATGCAGTGCCAGTGACATAACCTCCTTGGTGGCCAAATGCGTCAAACCAGGAGCCCGCCACCAGCATATAAACGGGACAGCTGAGTGGTTGAAGCGTGTCTCTCAGAAAGTTTGGCCCAAGTTTCTCCTCCATCAGGTTAAGATACCCAAGTGACTTGGGTCCAATCTTGCCAAGACC
The DNA here is from genome assembly GCA_021399465.1 of Hyaloscypha sp. PMI_1271. Lineage (NCBI taxonomy): Eukaryota > Fungi > Ascomycota > Leotiomycetes > Helotiales > Hyaloscyphaceae > Hyaloscypha > Hyaloscypha sp. PMI_1271. Next base: position 30,142 of record JAJTUS010000317.1, on the reverse strand, counting down.
ATTCCGATCGTCAAGCATCATAGTCAAGCCATTCACCTTACGACCTTTTTTGAGTCCTGGAATGGAATCTTGCAGAAACCCGACTAAATCTAAGATAGATCCGTTGACAACTGTTTCAAAGAAAATAGTCAGGTGGAATTCATTGCCCTTCCAATTCTCAATTTTGGTCAAGAGATCCGGTAAGCCATCATAGAATTCGACTGTAAGATGTTTCGATGGCCGTGCCAGTTTCGCACCCAGAATCACGCTATGTGGAGCATTACTGGGACAAAAGACTCGATTGACTATTGTCTTCGATGCACAGGGCTTTGCAAGCGCGGTAAGCGTAGAGCCGATTGTGATTTCAGCATCACCACAAATCATCGCTGTGTCATTGGTCAGTAGATTTCGGAAGATAGACAAAAAGCTACAATTACCTCGACAATGACGAGATTGGGCAACAAGACTCGGATACATTCTTGCTAGCCGTCGTTCCAGCGCAGTAAAAACATCAAAGCCGCCATAAAACCATCTTGCAGAGCAAGGGCCAATACCATATCTATGAAGAGCTTCCACTCCAGCTGCACGAACAAGATCGTCAACGGCTTTGGTCACCTGCCCGTTAACCTGTAATGGATGCTCTGATGTGCTTAATTCATCCACATAATGAGATAGGTTTTTGTCTACTGAGTCACACTCAGCCTTTGCGCGGTGGTCCATGTCGTCAGTCCAGGAAATTATGGTTTTGTCGAAAGTAGTAGGTCGAGCACCTCCAACACCATATTTCAAAGAGATCTTTACAATGATGTTTAGCATTTTGTAGATATCTGGCCATGTTGTGGTACCGAATATGCAAAGACGAATTCGACAGCCCCATGTAGGAGTTGCTGGTGGTCCAGCGCCTGCAAGACCTAGGCCCATTTCGCAGGCTTCCTTGTGAAAAAGTGACACCATATCCACACTCCCAACTGGGAAGCAAACAACAGCCGAGCCAGGAGAAGCAAGAACTGTAAATCCTGCACGTTTTAATTCACGGGCAACATACTCGGCTTTCTTGCGAAGAATCCGCATCCGATGTTGGATAAGCAACGGCTTTCGTAAGAGACCAAGAACACGCAGTAAGACAACAGTTGATAGAGTCTCTACTCCACGTGCCTCAAGCTGCTTCTCCTGGCTGCGCAGTTCAGCGGCAAAGATACCGTTCGCGAGTACAAACCCACCCGTGCAACCTACGGATTTCGAGAACATGCACGACATGAGGTCCACTTCTTTTAAAGGACATTCATATCCTAGGTCTTCCCAGTAATTGAATGAGCCACGACCAGCAGACCCGAGAGCCATAAATGAATGAGCCTCATCAACAAGCAGAGCGAACTTGTAAGTTTTCTTGAGAGCTACTATCGCTGGTCCTAGAGAAACGGCGCCTTCCAAGCTAAAGCATGCCAGAACAGTTAGTAGCTGACCATTAACAGTTCGAGAGTAATCTATTGATATTAACATACCTATAAATCCCTTCCACGGCCACGCAGATCAATGTAGATGGTTCTTGCTCGCGATACATTCGTAGCTTATACTCAAGATCGGTCAAGTCATTGTGATTGAACTTATGCACGGTAGCCCCCGTGAAAAATGCTCCCGTGAACATTGAATTGTGGCAATCGCGGTCACAGAGAAAGACCAACTTTCGCCCCTGATTGTGAGCAATTCCTCCCATGGTTCCAAATGCCAACACGTTCGTACTGAATCCAGATGGCGCAGTCACGCAAGTATCAAAATTCATATACTCGGCGCATTCCTGACGAACTTTCTGCTCCAATGTAGCTGGAGCTGGCGCAAATGGCAGTTTCTCCAGGGCTTCCTTGATGGGCTTTTCTGCTCCAAACTCTAGTCGAGAGAAACCGCCATAGTTATTTGATGCGCAGTTGATGAGATCCGTTGGCTCCACTAAAGACAAATCATAATCCTCTTCAAAATTACGGGACACACTTTCGGGTATCAATCTTGTCATGATCCGGTTGTCACAACCTGATGTGATGACTCGCGGTGGACGGTGGCTGATTGGTATGTACTACAGTACGTAAGTACATGCTCAAACTCACAAGGTCTGCTGTGACTTACAAAGTAATGGGTTGCAAAGTCGTTGGCTAGTACAGATCTGAATGGTCTTCCCTCCCGGTAATCTCGCCACATCTGAATCACAATCACCATTACACTCCAGACAACGAAGTTGGCGATTTGAAAGTATGATACAGTCGGCTCTGGCGGCCGGGCCAGATTCACCAAGTTATCTGTGGCCGGTGCTTTCACAACTTCCACTTTACTTAGCGTTCCATAGTCCACGTCTCTCCCTTTGATAGACAGTTTCTCGGTATATTCAAACTCGGTGATAAAGTATAGGGCAAATCGCTGTGCGGTCGAAAGAGAGCTCCGTCGATTACTTCCTTTTGGGATCAACCCTTTGAGGCGGTTTGCGTGAGGAGTTTCCATCCTGAGCGTGTTCAACCAAGCCAAACTGAGAAGCAGAATGTCTTGATGGAAAGTTGGATGCTGTAGATTTGCAGAGACGTTCAGACTCCAAATTTCTGGGATTGCGGCCGAAGCTCCAGCCGGAGCGTCGAGGTGGGGGGGACCTGCCCTCCGCGCAGCTTCACCGCCGACCACCATCCGACCCCAATCGTAGATCCACATCAATATTCCTGAGCTAGCCACATTCCTGTATTTTACGCGATTATTGATCAACGGGGATTTGGACGATATGGATGGCACTAGCTGAGGCGTAACTATGGGTCTCCCAAATCCACACTATTCTTACCTTACTCATCTCTGCATTGCAGCTGGAACCCGACATTCTGCCACTGGTGCGTGGCTATGGAATTTTAGGGGTACAACGTATCTAGGGAATTAAATTCCAACCAGGGTAAGGACAGGGGTGTTTTTTACCTCGAATTCTTTCTCTTCTCTAAATATTTCCAAGGCTGCTTTATACTACTTTTTATTATTTATTTTCATAATAAAACTTGTTTTTTTAAAAAATTATTTTGTTTTAATAGAAATTTTGTTTACTTACAAAAAGCAGCCCTGGAAATATTTAGAGAAGAGAAAGAACTCGAGGTAAAAAAAAACACCCTTGTCCTTACCCTGGTTGGAATTTAATACCCTAGATACGTTGTAATTTCTTCATTGATAAATTGCCGTAAGCGAGGCCGGATAATCTAACGACATATTTTGGGCTAACCACGTCCTAACGCCAGCATGACAAAGCAGAGCTTAGCAAAGCTGTGAACTAGGTGGAGCCGAACCCCCCCATCAGCTCTCACTATCCCCAGCTTCGCCCTTTGCATCTTATACAAGAAAAAGCCTTACTATCCGCAACTGGAGCATGTGCAAGCAAGTGACGATGAACTGGTTCAGACAAACGTGAGCCTTTCCCACACTACCCGTTTCTTTCATTAGCCGCTAACATCTCCAGACTCGCAAATGCGGTGGGTACAGCCGAACCAGAATATGGCGCTGAAGGGCTACGGACCGTCACTGCTCAAGCAGCAGAAACTCCCTACACTGTGTTAGTAAAGGATGATCTGAAATGGCAGGCCATGCAGTCCACGAACGTGGAGACGCAAATCTTTTATCTCATGTCAAACGAGGGTCAAATGGCGTCTATTCAGATGATTTACAACAATGTCGCGTATGTACCTATATATTCATTAATATTATGTCGAAATGGAAATCTTATGCTCATGAATATCAAGTGGTATTATGACGACCTGCCAGCTCAATGTCAAGGTTTTCAAGCACTATTCCGAGACCGAGCACCTATGGCTTTCGGATCCCCTGAAAAATCATTGTTTCGACGAAGAAATGCTGTCATTCTACGCAGATGGCCTTTCGATCTTGCTCAATGAAGCCGGAGACGAGTACTCGATAAAGGCTGCTCGAAACGACTCGGCGCTGATAGATCTGGTAGTTAAGCGAGTTACGCCTGGCTTTCACGCCGGCAAGGATGGGACCACCTATTACGGCACCGACCCAGAAAATCCCTGGGGCGAGATGAAGCATCGCTTTTGGCCTCGATGTAGCGTCACGGGCTCCATGATCACGCCTGAGAAGAAATACGATTTCGCCGGGCGGGGAGTTTTCATCTATGCCATCCAGGGCATGAAGCCACATCACGCGGCCGCGACGTGGAATTTTGTGACTTTCCAGGCAGACGAGTATTCAGCAATCATGATGGAGTTTATCACCCCGCCATCGTATGGTTCTACAAGCGTAATTGTAGGGGGAATCGTAAAAGATGGTGCCATTGTCCACGCCGGAGCCACCAATTCTATCACACATCTGGAATCAAAAGATGACCCAGAAACGTACTGGCCAGAGCCAGTTGCAATAGAATATAAATGGGAGAGTAATGATGCCACGTATATAGCGGAGCTCAGTGGTCCTATCGGCGAGAGGACCGATCGGGTTGATGTTCTGTATCACATTCCTGGTATCATAAAATCCTTGGTGGGTGGAGTTGTCGGTACTAGACCCTTCATCTATCAGGTAAGTTGCAAGATGCATTATCCTAAGCTCTTTGCCAGTCCCTAATCTAACATCTCATAGTACTACAACCCTCCACAGGACTCTCTTGTCTTGAAGATCCGCGATGGAGATCCGACCCCAGTCGAGGTACAGGGTAAAATGTATTGCGAGACAAGTTTCATATTGTAGCTTCTTGGGTATCGATGGGAAAATTGCATGTCTTTTACATCTTCGGAGTAATTTGAAAAATATATTGTGTTCGTTTACGTAACTTCACCACTATTTGATCTTGTAGACTTTTGCAGGTGCATTAAAACAATTTGACACGTTGATGATATATATATTCATGCAGTACATTCCCAGGTGACAAGTTGTGATAGAATACTGCCATAGAGGGTTATTAAGCATATGTTACGCCAACTTGACATCCATAGTGACTTGAAGTGACCAGATCTATTCTCTCCGTCCACGGTCTCGAGTCACGGGCCTCTATACTTTTGAAATGCTGAACCATGCGAATAGTCGTATACGAGGCCTCATTCAATGCGTATTGTTCTGTGTGTGAGTCAGCGAGTTTATTGCAGCGAAATATTGCGCTCTGAAGAAACCAAGTGACTTACGTCCGAGACAGATTCTGGGACCACCATTGAAGGGAAGATACTCCCATGTTGGCCTCAAGTGCTCCCACCTCTCCGGGATGAATTCTTCTGCATCATCACCGTACAGATCCTTCCTTCTATGCATGGTCCAGGTATTCCATGCAACTTCGCTTCCCTTTGGCACAAAAATTGGAGATTTGCCATCAGGGCCACCGCCAGTTGGTAGAGTTGTGTCTTTGTTAGCCGTTCGCGCGTTGATGGGAAGAACGGGATATAATCTCAGGCTCTCGCTAAGCAGCCATCTTACATACTTCAACTCCTTGAGCTGCCCATATGTCGGTGGTTTTCCTTCCAACACTTCGACCTCCGACTTCAGCTTCGCCCAGATATCTGGACGTCGTGCTAGAACCCACCAGGTGTTGCCGAGGAGGACCGCAGTGGTATCACGTCCAGCAATTAGCACGTTTATCGACTCCCAACGTAGCACCAGCGGATCTGTAGAGTATTTTGCAAGCTCCTCTAAAAAGATATATCGCTTCTCCGAAGGATCCACCTCCTCTAAAGACTTGACGTATGTCATAGCTTTTTGAACATACAAGTCTATAAAATCATGAACTGACTTCAAACTGTCGCGGAATCTTTTCTCTGAGCGGAACCTAGACAAAAATGGGCCCAAGATGTCTCTGATAATCATCTCTGATTGCGCTGTATCCAATGCCTTGGAGAAACTCAAATTGGCGTCGATATTCTCATCTTCTAGTAAAGAGCCACACGAGGTACCGAAAAGAAGCTCCGTCCCCGAATCAATGGTCAAACGGCAGAACAACTCCTGTAAGTCCACCGTTTGACCATCCTTCGGCACCAGAGCAAGGAGGTGATGAATATGGCTCTCAAACATGGGAAGATTCAAATCTTGGTGTTTGGTCAGATTGGGACGCAGTAGTTGTCTCGACCTCTTCCATGGAGCGCCTTCTGTGGTGAATATCCCGTGGCCTACCAGCGGTCCTAGAAAATGTGCCCTTCTCGGGCCCAGCCCAAAATCCTCAAACCCTTTCGCGAGCACCATTTTGATATTTTCAGGGTCGGCGGTAGAAATCCGAGGGAGATTCAAAACTTTCACATCCACTGTATTTCCACATTGCTGAAACTTGGAATCATAGAACTTCAGGAGATTGTGCAAGCGCAAAGCGGCCATGCCTGTGATGAGAATGTCTATCCCAAAGATAGGATCCCATGCTTGAAGTCGAGGTGCATCATGACACCCAAGCTTCGCGGCCTTGCGCCGGTTGATACTTTGTATGTATAACTCCCTGGCGAGACTGTAGCCCAAGAAGCCCACCACCACCACCAACAACAACGAGATTTGGGTGGAGTAGATCTCCATGGGATTGGTGCTGCCACTCTATCTTCTATGGTAGATAGATAGAAGGAATATCCTTACTGGGTAGTGAATAAAGCGGAAAAAACGTGCGATTGAAGCTCAAAGAGTGCAAATCACGGGTCCCTGTACCAGCATCGAGAAAATAATCATCACAATATGTCGCGACGTGTGAACTGCCTCAGGCTTATGCGCGTATCTTGATCAATAGCTGTTGCTAATTTATCAATTCTTATTCTCGTCCCATTTATTACATACACCCTCACGCCAAATGCGCGCTTCGATTATCTCAGGAGCATGCAAGTGTAGGCTGATGTCCATGCTGTCCATCCTTACTGAGCGCCATAAATTCTGCAGTAGCCGCAAGTAATGACGTGGCGCGTAAACGACCCGGGAATCTATGGGGAGTCTGGGCGGTGTCCAATTAATTACCAAACATAGGTTATACTCCCCTGCAGCATTTGGGGGGCATAGCGCGATGACATCACATTGCATTCGTACTTTGTTCATGGTCAAATGTTCCACAATTCTGCCACGTCATAAATTCGTATACTATAAATATCTTCCAATATTTATCACACACGGGCTAGTGAGTCCGGAACATTTGGCCTTGTACGTACGAAGCATGCTTCCGTCCGGGATGGCTCCGTGCCGCAAAGTCCTAACGGAGGAGATGCCGGCTTACTTACTACTGCGACAGTCGCGGCATGAAGCCATCCTGATTCCTGGCACTTTGGTTCACGGCTGGCTCGGGCTCACAAACCCCCTCAGTATCACACAGCCTAGCGCTGCACGTAAGATAACACGACATATACGATGCCATTCTATCGTACGAAGGATCAAGAAGCCACGCCAGCCAGTCCGTCCTTTACCCCGTGCGTTGAATATGAACACTTGTGGGTAGAGGATCATTTGCCAAGGGCTTCGTTGAAACCGGTGTCCTGACTGGGCTTAGTACCGCATTTATACTTGGAGAACGAAATTTACAGAGTCTTTATGTAATATCTGTTATTACCAAGTGGTAAAGTGACAAGGTAGCTTTGTTACAGTAGCCAGATAAGGAATTCTGAAGCTTGAGCTGTCAACTAGAAGCTGTCCCTGCAGGCACTAGAGGAATAACACAAAATTTCTCACAAACATCACCATCGCTTTCTGCTTTTACCATTTCCTGAGCATGAGTACTGGCTTCTGATTAACACTCGTTATACTTATCGAAGTTCCGTTAAGACTTTTCCATAAAGCAGAACACCACAGGCGGCAAGGCAAGATGGCTGGCGCAAAACCCCAATCGCAAGCTCGTCGCGGGGTCGACAAATTTGAGAGGCCCACCGAGCACTCCTCCCAACCCATCTTCTACGTCTCTGTAGCTGCCGTGCTCGCTGGATACTATGCATACCCTCACAAAACCAATCCGCTGTATCCCGCCATCTTCCTGTCCTACCCAGTGCCCACTTCAATGACGAGCACCCAAACGCAATATGGCAAAGGTCCCAAAGACCTCATCTATGTGGGATTCTACACGCTGGTACTTTTCGCGGCGCGGGACTTCATCAGGCATTACGTGTCCCCCGTGCTGGCACGCAGCTGGGGCGTGCACGACGCATACAAGCAGACGCGTTTCAGCCAGGAGCTATACCAGGCCGTCTACTTTGCGAGCATGGCAGCTTTTGGGCTGTACATTATGCGAGGGACGCCGGTGTGGTTCTTTAACATGCCCGGGCTATTTGTGGGGTTTCCGCACCGTACGCTGGATGCGGGCTTCAAGGCATTTTATCTAATACAGTCGGCAAACTGGGTGCAGCAGGCGGCGGTGACGTTTCTGGGGCTAGAGAAGGCCAGGAAGGATACAGCAGTGATGGTTTCGCATCATATTGTCACGCTCACGGCGATTCCGTTGATATATAATGCGCACATGACGTCGTTCGCTCTGGCATTGATCATTCCGCATGATATTAGCGACGCCCTTCTCGCTGTAAGTTGAGCATCTCGAGAGGATGTCGGACTTGAACAACATTATTTTCTACGAGCAAGTGTAAAGTGACTAATCGTGTTCCATATGTAGTTTGGCAAATGTATTAGCTACTCCGGACCCAGCACGTTGGTTGCATTCCCATACTTCACCCTCTTCGTCAGCTCGTGGATCTACTTCCGTCACTATGTTGGTAGCATCACCTTCTGGACGTTGCTTACCAAGTACAAACCCGCCATTACCACTGTATATGGATGGGAGAACGAGCAATGGAAAGCGACGCTGCTTCACGGTTTGGTAGTTAGCCTATTTGGCGCATTGCAGATCATGAATGCATACTGGCTTTCGCTCATTCTTAAGGTGGTGGCCAAGGCGGCAGCGGGAACAATCCCGAAAGATGAGCGAGAATCTGAGGATGAAGTCGAGATTGAGAAGAGTAACTAGGCGGCTGCGAAGGTTTTGTGATGGGCTCTATCAAGCAATAGACCGTTGGATATTCTTTGAATAGATAAAACCTAGAGTAGAAAATACCAATCATGTCTCGTTTTGTTATTGATCGTGCACGCCGTTAAACTTCCTTTGAACCACCATTATAATTGGAGAAATATCTGCTCTGTCGTTTAAGCTAAGTTGGTAGAACTAGGTCTGATTGCGCTGATAGTGGCCGCGAATAGCGTTCCTTTGTAGCGACATTTTGACTCTCCTTAACTAGGCCCTGTTGCGTCTCCAAAACAACATCTAAGCTATAACCCTTCGTCGCGAAACTCACGATTAACGCAAGCCCACTAACACCACACGCCAGCAGCCAAATCACTCTCAATGAGTCTGCAAAAGCCTGAATGAGTTGTGTTTTCATCGGGGTTCCATCATCCATATTCTTGATGATTTCCACTAAAGTTGGAGCCGCTTTGCTGTATACCTCTGCGTAAGGTACAAGCAGCGGATACTTCAGTAAGTTCTTCTTGAGCTCGTTCTGAATGATGACCCCTCCCGCTGCCACGCCCAGTGCTGAGCCGAAGCTACGGAAGAACCCATACGCAGCAACTGCAAATGCCACATCCTCATTTCTGCAACTACCCTGAATCGCAAACGCCATAGCTGGAAACAGAAAGCCAATTCCCGGGCCAGATGTTAGATTTATGAAGATCCATGCTGCAGCAGTTGTATCAACGTGGAGGAGATACATTAAGCCTGTTCCTAATGTCGTGGTAGCCCAGCCGATCCATACCATCCATCGATAGCTACCAGTAATGGTGATGAGCACGCCCACAATTAGTGCAGCTGGAGCGATCGTCAGTGTCTGAGGGAATAGGGCCAGTCCGCTAATGACTGGCGAGTATTCCTTGACGGCTTGGAAGTATAAGGGTAGATAGAAGAGTTGAAGGAATGTCTGCGAGATTACCCGTTAGCTGGGTGATACATGTAGCCCTCTTTGAAAGATTATATATTCAATAAAGCCCCGCCTCGCAACTTGAGAATGAAATTTTAACTGTGCCAAAACGCAAAAACATAAATGCGGATTGGTCAAACACCCTTTGCATGCTTCAGAGTATTGGCACAATTGAGATTTGATTTCAAGATAGATGAGCATAGAAATGAAACACAATCGCATAAAACCAGGCTGACGCTGTCCGTGAATTTGGGTGACTTACGATAAGACCATGTAGGAAGGCTGTGAAAAAGGTGACTTTGGCTGTAAGTGTTTCAAAAATGCTCAATCGAAACGAGGGCTCAATCGCGACATGAAGCTCCCAATAAACTGTCACCAAGAGACCAGCAACACCCAATACGAGTGGTCCCAAGGTTCTCGAATCGTCCCATGGATATAGCACTCCGCCCCAGGACAGAGGGATCAAGACACTAGTAGATGAGGCAATAAATAGCGCCATGCCGGCCCAGTCTACCCTTTTAAGCTTTTGAATAGTAGTAGAGCGATCTTGGTAGAGTTTCAAGAAAGCCACGACCATGGCAAATGAAATGGCGCCCAGAGGGAGATTGATCCAGAAAATCCATTGCCACAAATCTTTAAGGAGTTGTCAGCATGTACAAATTTCATAATGACACCATGGATAATTGAAATCTCCATACCTGGGGTGGCGAAAGCTCCACCAATTATTGGGCCAGTGGTCGTTCCAATTGCCCACATGATACTGAGATAGCCAAACCACTTTCCCCGAAGTCGAAGCTCGACCAGATCCGTCACAACAATATCTCCGGCTGCCACAATACCACCAGCTCCCACTCCCTGCAACGCCCGCCCAGCCAACATGGCCACGAAATTCTTAGCGGCGCCGGAAACAATCGCCCCAAGCAAGAAGAACACCAGGGAACCAAGAAGCTATAGGAATGAGCTGTTTGTTCACTCCACAAAATCGGATTACACTCAGACTTTGTCCGTCAGATTAGTCCACTTGGATTTTCATTTTCACGTTCAATGAATCAATGCTTTTGAAACATCGCAGACTGTATTCTCATATAACCAGGCTTGACTATAGAAAAACCTATACATACCAGAGGCTTTCTTCCGAAGATATGAGAAAGAGATGCGATAGGTGGTTGCACCACCGTCAACGTGAGCAAGTATGCGGTGCCAGCCCAAAACTCTTCAATGCCTGTTCCATGCAGATCATGTGTGATCGTAGGTAGGGCAACCGTTAGAGAGGTTGAGTCTAACGCTGCTGCCAATGACACAATAGCCAGTGCAGCGAATATCAAATAGAATCTCCATGTCAGGACTACCAGTTCTTGGTTTGGAGGCTCTACGCCGGTGGAGTTTAGACGAGCTTCCGGAGTAGAGTCGCCATTGGGGTCACGGGTGATCGATATCTGGCCGTGACTACCATCGTTAAGGGAAATCCTTTGTCCGATCGACTCCAAAGTTATGAACTCTTGGGAAGTCATCCTCTGCCTCTTGCGTGCCAAATTAATATGCTCGCCGGCCACGGTGTTCAAAGCAGATAGCTGAATCTGCTGTTGCTGTTGCTGTTGCTGTTCCCAAGGTCAACGACTGCACCGTTTGTGAGAAACACGTGCCAGCTGCCCGGCAGCACCGGTACTGCAATTTCGGTGACATCGTTGTTATACTCATAAATACGGTAATGTAAGACCAAAATTACTGGTATCCAAATTTGCACTTGGTAACTTGCCGCGTGGGAGCAGGCACACTCTGCATTAGTCAACCTTACAAGCATGGGTGGGATTATCAGATACGCGAGCTAGTGCAACGCTAGCATGGCAGGCTCGCTTGGACCCACTGGGCCTCGCTTCGCTTGACCGATCTTCCCCCACGCCCATAGAAGGTAACCGTTAGGCCAAAAATATGCAGGGTAAATGAATCTAGAGAAATGGTTACTGTAATACTCGCGGCCTCTTAACATAGTGTGTGTTAGTGTGTGTTTATGGGTTAGGGGCGTTTCTACCACCAGAGTCATGGGTATAGAGCTCTGACAGTGTCTTTGACATAGCTCACAGGAGGGTTATCGAGTGAGCTGCAATAGCACTGCAAGAGTTATCTTCACCAAACTTGTCTTGGTAACTACGGACAGGATGGTTGCGAGTATTGATATGATCATTAGACTCTCATGGAGCCTTGCCCACGCAGTGATTTTTCTTTTCTTCGTTGGTTCTCTAATTGTAAGTTATGTCTGTGTTTTCGGTTCAAGGACAGGCTGACCGAGGGGATCGCCCATCAAAAGATTCTGTCAAGATGCGCCTATCTGGTGACATTCCACCCATACGCAAAATACCCAGGGCCCTTCCTGGCAAAATTCACCAACCTTTACTCGGCATATCACTCGTGGAAGGGAGATCTTCATATCGATATTTGGAGATGCCACCAAAAATATGGTACTGGTCCCAAAGGCAATGGATGCAATTGCGGAGACAAGATTAACCGTGACACCAGGCGACCGAGTTCGTTATGCTCCTGAACGGCTACTCATCAACACGCCCAAAGCTCTGAGAGGTACATGCACCTCATACACCTGATTTTACCATGTCTGCCAGTCGTGCATGGAACTGTCTACTGATACCGGAAGGAAGATATTTATCTTAGTGAAAAGACTGTCACCAAGTCCAAAGCCTACGAGGCAATGATTCACCGCGTTCCAAACACCATCACGTTGCGAGATGCCAAAGAACACGGCCGCCGACGGCGAATTCTCGCTTTCGGATTCTCCGACCAGGCCATCAAATCGTACGAAGGCAAGATGCGCACAATCGTCAACAGGCTACACGCAGCACTGAGCCCATCTGTCGATGAAACCACCGAGAAAGGCTGGTCGACGCCGAGGAATATTGCGGACTGGAGTAAGTCATACAGTCGAACCTGGCTTTAAAAGAAAATGTTTCATTGATAAAATATTCACATCCAAACTCGCGTGTCCATATATCAATGCTTTTAGCACATTAGAAATATCGTTAAATGTTCGATGAGTGATGTCTAAAAGTATTGATACATTGGAACCACTGTTTGGAAGGATTTTATTGCAGATTCATATTCCCATAAAATCAGGTTGGGCTTGCGAACAACTCTATAATAATTCCCTTGAAGTCTAACTCTTCTAATGCTGCGTCATCCAGGCAACTATGTCTTCTTCGACCTTGCCAGCGACATTATCTTTGGGCAAGACTGGAACTCGATCGACAAACCGGAGAACCGCATTGTCGTGAACGCGATCCAAACCTCCAACATTCGCGTGGGGATCCTATCAAACTTCCCCAAGCTCCGCTTCCACCGGCTGGACAAGAAGCTCTTCCCCACAGCCATCATGGCGCGGGGGCACTTCATCACCTTTATTAAACAGACTGTTGGCTACAAGATGACGCAGAAGGAAAAAACGCAGGATATCTTCTCAACGCTGGTACATTCCAAGGATGAAGCGACGGGGACCAAGCTCACAATGGAAGAGCTGGCTGGTGAGACCGCGAATCTGATCGCAGCAGGTAGGCTATCCTTTCCTAGCACAGATTTTCACTATTGAATATATGTAATACAGGATCCGACACATCATCCACCACCCTCGCGGCCCTGTTTTTCTATCTCAGCCGGTATCCCGACGTCTACGAGAAAGCATGTCAAGAAGTCCGCGGCGTCTTTACCTCTCCCGAGGAAGTTGCTGTCGGACCCGCGCTTAACTCCTGTATATACCTGCGAGCCTGTCTGGACGAGGCGCTGCGCATGAACCCTGCGGTGGCCAGCGCGCCCTGGCGCGAGGTCACCACCGCGGGAGCTGTGATTGACGGCTGTCCCATTCCTGTGGGCTTCGATGTCGGGCTGGGGATCTACAGTATTCAGCACAATAACTCCTACCTCTCGCGCCCATTCACCTTTCTTCCGGAGCGGTGGATCGTCGGCTCCACCCCGGCCAGCACGCGTGAAGAAGTCGATCGCGCTCGCTCTGTCTTTACGCCTTTCAGCGTCGGTCCGCGCAGCTGTATCGGCAGACAACTCGCCGTCTCGGAGCTCATGTTCGTCATGGCCACCGTGCTGGTCGCATTCGACTTTCGGAAGCCGGACGGCTCGGAAAGCTTGCTTGGTGAGGGATCTACAACGGCTCCTTATGGCCGACATCGGAAGGAGGAGTATCAGATGATTGACCACGCTGTGTGCCAAAAGCGTGGGCCAATGTTGCAGTTTCGCAATCGGGCGACAACAGCCAAAAAGGCGATGGAGAAGGTTATCTAGTAGCTTGCACCCACAGGCTCAGCCGAAGGCTGCATGGAACGGGGCCCGAAATGCATGATCCGAAGATCCAATGTCACCCAATGCCTTGTGGATCTCCAACCTGGTAGGCGGAAACGGTGGTTACTTTGCTTTGTTCTATTAGCCTTGGATAGATCCGGTCGATCAAATGGTGGCTGTAGAGGGTTACTTTCGGTATTTAGGAACTGACAAAGGACTGACCACGGAATGACTCGGCGACCATGGGCTTAAAATTGATTTAATTACAATGGCATGCATGACAACTATACGTGGTTCAAAATATACTGCAAGCCTAGATACGTAACTGGAAGCTTTTTCGTCCTGTGCTTCATATTTTATCGAGACTCAGTAACATATAAAATTTGGTGAGAAATGGGCATAGGGGGGGTAAAGTTACTCGGAGAAGCTAAAGAAGGGGGAAAAAGGGGGTTGGGGTGTCACCAACCACAAAAAGTTGATTTTCAAACATAAATTCTCAATATTTTGAGTACTGTAGACTGGTATAATCAAGATAAGATACACTTTGAAGTGTTATTTTGCGTTACTTTGATCGTGGTGAGGCATTGGGTCGTTTTTCATGGTTAATGGTTTCGGGCGCTGATCGCATCATTTACTACTCAGTCTAATCCGCAAAACTTGATTGATTCAGCATTTTCTGCGTATTGGTATATATTTAAAGCGTATCATACAGAAGTACATTGAGGCTCTCGACATAAAGGAATTTATTCTTTGGGATCGTTGATGTCGCTTGACTCGGTCTGGGGATTTTGTTCTCAGAAGCAAATACGTGCAAGCTTGTAAACGTATCAAAAGATCTTGCCCAAATCAGTTTCAAAGTTAAATTGAGGATTATCATATTACTCATAGAATGGTGCACAGAGAAATAGTTTATTCAAGCCATCATTGTATCATTCCGCACCAGAACTTCTTAATACTGTCGAGAACTACATACATGCTATACACGACAGTGCCATCACAGCCAGCAGCACACAATCATGTGATGTGCATTTCCCCCAAGACGAACGGTGTGTATTTATGTGATTAGTATCAAGGCGGTGAGGAGGCCATATACATCCACCCTGAGTCTCTGATGACTCTATGTTTACAGCTGAGTACTGGGCCACCAGAGTCTCAACTTGTCAAGGCATTACAGGGACATGGACTTGAAAACTTCCGATCAACAAGTCCGGGCTACGTAACAGTGTTCGCAGGAATGTAAGTCGAGGCTAGTTAAACAATGTGGGTAGAAGCGCTACTAAGCACATCTCAGAGCTATTCATCCTCCTAGTAAAATTACAGCCTCGAGGGTGGGATAAGTCGATGATGAAGTGAGAAGGATGATGTGAGAATGATGACCGCAGGTAGTCAATGCTGAAAATCATTCTTGTAAAATTTCATGGTCCCTATACTGTAGAGATCTCCCGAAAGTACACTTACATGTGGCCGAGTAGTTATATGACATGGCCGCAACCTCTAAACAGAAGGGCGGAATCCTTGGATCTGCTGCATATTGCTCGGCGCAGACAAATAAAATGTGTACATCTAGTAGCTTATTATGCATATATAATAATTTATGATACTATGTTCGGAAACTTCTCCGTCGTAAAGTGCGTAAAGTAAGTAAGGTGCCGTTTTTACCTGCAGACCACGATATCCGTGAGCAGCCTCAGAGCTCGAGCTGCATACAGGTCATGGATATTTTGTGGCATGGCCTTATCCCTTCGTCCGGTGAGATATTGCCAGGCGCTAGCAAGGGGCCTAGCTCAGGGTGAAAAGGAATAGATAACTAATAAGTTTATAAGCAAAAGTACGCCTGAACAGTGTGAGCCAGGTCCCCTTGCTAGCGCCTGGCAATGTCTCACCGGACGAAATAAAACGTTCGGGCGAAAGAGGATGTAGAATTGGTGAGGTGTGCCTCGAGAGGATATGTACAGTTGGTGGCCTCAGGCATCCCACGCTTACGGACGAAGGGAGATTGGTCCACTTAGTTCCCAGCGCGCCTGACGTCTTTGCCGCGTCGAGAAGACAAAAGTCCCCAGCCTGACCTTCCGTAATATTTTAGTAGCACAACGGCGCGGCCCGCTTGGAAAAAGTTCCGATTGGTTAATGCACCCGAACTTTACTTCCGCCCCTCCACCCCGGCCCCCATGACGTTTTTAGAGGCGTCGAGAAGATACTGTAAAAGTCCCCAGCCTGACCTTCCGTAATATTTTAGTAGCACAACGGCGCGGCCCGCTTGGAAAAAGTTCCGATTGGTTAATGCACCCGAACTTGACTTCCGCCCCTCCACCTCGGCTCCCATAAGCCAGGGCGGTCAGACGGTATATTATGGGACTGTCTCAATTGAGAAGGCGGTAGCTTATGACTACTGTACCAGAATCCTTAGAGCAAAGTCTAGCCAAACCCATAAGCATGGGAAAGCCAAGAAATGCATCGACATGATTACGTTGTACGCGACCAAGTTATGCATAGGCTGGAGTCACATCTGCACCCGCTAGCATTAGTCTGCGCATCCAGTTTACCTGGAACCGTTACTGTCGCTGTGCCTGGATGAGTGACAACTACCCTGTCTTACGGTACACATTTTAACGATCTAGCCCGAAACGTTCACCGTCAAGATTTACAGGATCTCGAGAACTTACATACCTTTCAGGTAATACGGACTTGGAAATAGTCAGATCCCATTTAGGATCAGCTAAACTACCTACCTAAGTACCCTACCATAGCTCCCTCTAGCCCCACCCGTGATACTCATGGTAGATCTAAGAAACGTCTTTGAAATTCTCAGATGGGCTTCTTTGTCTCCTCACCATTGCCATAACTTGAGATACTTGTATACCCAACATGGTCAACGCCGTAGGATATGATGGGTCGGGCTCTGCTCCACACATGAACGGAGTGGCCCATCTGGCAGTTAACGGAAGTGCCAATGGTTATACCAACGGAGTCAAACCACAAACAAATTCCGCAAATGGGTCATCGCCTAATCAGGCAGATGTGCCCATTGCGATTGTAGGCATGAGCTGTAGATTTCCCGGAGATGCAACAAGTCCCGAGAAACTGTGGAAGCTCTGCGTCAACGCAAAGAGTGCTTGGAGTGAAATCCCAGCTGATCGATGGAACAAGGAAGCTTTTCATCATCCTGATGGAGGAAGGACGGGAACCGTAAGTGTAATTAAATCATTTGATATATGGAAAACTGATAATGAGCAGACCAATGTTCGTGGCGGTCATTTTCTCCAACAAGACATTGCTCTCTTTGATGCACCGTTTTTCAATGTTTCGGCGGAAGAGGCCAAGGTAAGCGGAGAAGCTTCTACTACTTCTGTATATCATGTTGACCATGTCCAAAGGCGATGGACCCTCAGTTACGATTGCAATTGGAAACTTGCTACGAGGCAATAGAAAATGGTAACGAAATTCACCTCCTACTTGAGTAGATCACAGCTAAAAACGTGTATCGTAGCGGGTATCCCTCTAGAAAAGATAGCGGGCACGAAGACGGCCGTGTTCTCAGGTATCTTTACTCGGGACTATACCGAAGGCATGCTCCGGGATGTTGAGACTCTGCCTCGGTATTATGTCACCGGAACCGGTACCGCAATGCTGGCAAACCGTGTCTCATATTTCTTTGATCTTAAAGGACCCAGTCTGACGGTTGATACGGGATGTTCAACAAGCTTGGTTGCGTTGCACCTAGCTTGCCAAAGCATACGTAGCGGAGAGTCAGAAGCTGCCCTGGTAGGCGGGTCAAATATAATCCTCAATCCAGATTTGCTTATTACGTTGAGCAATATGGGGTAAGTCGAAGCAATACAATGCTCATCAAACCATAGCTAATGATGCACCACAGATTTCTGTCTCCTGAAGGAAAGTCGTACGCCTTTGATCACCGAGCTGCTGGTTACGGCCGTGGTGAAGGCGCGGCCTGTATTGTGATCAAACCACTAGACGCTGCACTTAGAGATGGAGACCACATACACTCCATAATTCGGCAAACCGCCGTCAACTCGGATGGTAAGACAGATGGAATCACGCAGCCCAGTGCTGTCGCCCACGAGCGATTGATTCGCTACGCTTACAACAAAGTTAACCTTGATCCTCTCGAGACTGATTATATCGAGGCCCACGGTACAGGTACACAAGCTGGAGACCCTCTGGAGTTGAAAGCCGTGGGAAATGTTTTTGGCAGCACTAGAAACAGTGAGAAGCCTATTTATGTGGGGTCAGTGAAGACAAACGTCGGTCATCTGGAGGCCGCCAGCGGCCTTGCAGGTATCATAAAAGCTTCTTTAGCTTTGAAGAAGGGAATCATTCCTCCTAATATCAACTTTGAGAAGGCCAACGAGAAAATTCCCCTCAAGCTCTACAACATGCAGGCAAGTTTGGCACTTGCCGTTTGATATACTATTACTAATAACCAAACAGATCCCACTCGAGCAAATACCATGGCCATCAACTGGAGGACCACGCCGGGCCTCAGTAAACAGTTTGGGATACGGTGGGACAAATGCTCACGTGATCTTGGAAAGTCCTTCTTCACTCGTACCCTACACCAATGGTCACACTAATGGGACCGTTAATGGTCACTCAAATGGAGTGAATGGTAGGAACTCTGATAGATGGCGAGTGTTCACCTTTAGCGGAAAGGATGAGCAGGCAGTGCATGACATGATTGTCAACACAAACAGCTATCTCGAGAGCAGAAAAGAGTTAATCGACGAGGCATTCCTGGACAATCTGGCATACACTCTCGGCCAACGTCGCTCAGCATTCCGATGGGTCCAAGCTTTCCCAGCCAACTCGGTCGATAATCTCCAAAAATCATTGGGGAGCAAAAGTCCAATAAGCACCCGAAGAATGGAAGCACCGCGCATCGGCTTCGTGTTTACAGGCCAGGGAGCTCAGTGGTACGCAATGGGTCGCGAACTGATCAACGCATACCCGGTCTTCAAACAAACAATGCATCAGATTGACGAGTTCTTGAAGACACAAGGCTGTCCATCATTGCTGATTGAAGAGCTGAACCGAGATGCGGAATCAACGCAGGTCAACTCAGCTATTATCGGACAACCTTTATGTACTGCAATCCAGATCGCACTTGTTAATCTATTAGCGGCCTGGAACATCAAACCCTCTGCTGTTACTGGTCATTCAAGTGGTGAAATCGCCTCCGCATATGCTGCTGGTGCATTGTCCCTAGAATCAGCCATGCTGGCGGCATACCATCGGGGAGCTATCGCCCAGAACAGCGCAAAGCTGACAGGTCTGAAGGGTAGTATGATTGCCGTTGGGCTGTCACGCGAGAAGGCCTCGGAGTACATCCAACGCTTGACGACTGGTAAAGTGGTTGTTGCCTGTGTCAACAGTCCCACTAATGTGACCGTTTCCGGCGATTTGCATGCGATCGATGAGTTGCAAACGCTTCTAGATGCGGATGGGGTCTTTGGGCGGAAGTTAAAAGTCACCACGGCCTACCATTCACATCATATGGTGCTTGCAATGGATGGATACCAGGAGCAACTCCATGACATGAAGACTGCAGACCACCTCTCTGACGTGCTTTGCATTTCCTCTGTCACAGGAGAGCCGATTCAGTCGGCCGAAGAGTTGGGCCCATCTTACTGGGTACAAAATGCTATTCAACCTGTGTTATTCAGTGACGCATTGACTTCTTTGTGTCGCGGTGGCATGGCTGAGAGTGTCAAAGATGTCAAGCAATATGTTGACATATTGATCGAGGTTGGCCCTCACGGCGCTCTTGCTTCGCCTGTTCGCCAGACCTTACAAGCTCAATCACTCAAACATATGTCGATAACGTATCTTACGTGCCTGACCAGGAACCAAGACGCCCGTGAGAGCATGCAATTACTGGCATCCTCGCTGCTACGCAAGGGTGCACATGTTGATCTCGGAGCAGTAAATTCTCCTCATGGCAGTCGAACTCATAAAGTTCTGTCAGATTTGCCGTCGTATCCGTGGTCTCACAAGACACGCTACTGGCACGAACCGAGGATCAACAGGCAACAACGCCAGAGATTACACGGTCGGCATGATCTTTTGGGTATCCGCACCCCTGGACAAAATGATGCAGCACCAACGTGGCGTCACTTCTTGCGTATATCAGATCAACCATGGGTAAAAAATCACGTGGTAGACTCGAATATATTGTACCCAGCTGCTGGCTTCATCGCTATGGCCGTCGAGGCAATCTCCCAGATGCATACTGATCTGGCTGAAGACACCGCTGGATATCGATTGCATGAGATGAAACTTGTCAACGCGTTAGTTGTTCCGGAAACCTCTGAAGGTGTTGAAGTGCAATTGTCACTTTTTCCTTCCACGGAGGAAATTCCCAAATGCAGTCGATCTTATAACTTCAGAATTCTTTCTGTCGGAGATAATGACGAGTGGCATGAGCACTGTACTGGTCACATAGGACTACAAACCAAGTCAGTTTCGAGCGAAGGAAACTGGAAACAGAACTCTCGATCGCCATCGCTAGCAGGAGAGTTTTCATCAAGTGAAAAGGCCTGTACGCAAACTCTCGACACTCAGAAATACTATGACAGCGTACAAAAAGTGGGCATCAGCTATGGAGAGTCATTCCAGAACTTGGTACAAATCAGCCAAGGCCTACTGCGTTCACTTGCCGTAGTAAAGGTTCGTGATACCGCAGCGCTTATGCCATGCCAAATTGAGTATCCACACATCGTCCACCCAACTACTCTTGATGCAATCTTCCAGTCTATATATCCTGCCCTTGCAGAGAACGGCCTCGAGCACAAGTCTATCATGATCCCAACTTTTATACGGTCGCTCTTCATCTCGCATAACATCGATAGCACTCCTGGGTCTCTGTTGAAGATTAGCACAGTTGCCGAAGGCAAGACATCCAAAGGCGCCAAAGCATCGCTTTCCATTGTCCATGAGAATGACCCTGCCTTAGAGCCTGCCATAGAGATCAAAGAGATTGTTCTTTCCTCGGTCGGGACCTCCGTCGAGGAACTGAAAGACGAGAGTGGTGATCTGTGCTTCAAAGTGTGCTTTGACAAGGATATTTCATTCATGTCTTCCAACGACTTTGCCAGTCTATCGAATACGGTGGTGGATCATCGAGAGATGAAAATTGCAGCTGACTTACAACGGGCTTGCTTCCATATAGTCGAGCGCGCACTGAAGCAGATCACTAATGCGGATCGAGCAAATTTCGTTGATCATCATCTGGCCATGTATAATTGGATGGCAACGCAACACGAGCTTGGTCAGCTCGGCAGACTAGACTATCAGACCTCAGCATGGCTGGATTCAAGTAACGAAGAACAGGATAAGTTAATCGCCGACGTTGAGAGCGAGAGTGTTAATGGTGAAATGTGCGTCCGCGTTGGCCGATACCTCGTCCAAATACTTCGAAAGCAGATAGAGCCTCTTCAGGTCATGATGGAAGATCGATTGCTTTACAAATACTACGAGAATGCCCTTGGAATGAAGCGAATTTACTCGCACCTAAGCGATATTCTTCGTCTTTATTCGCACAAGAACCCCGGTGCGAATATCCTGGAAATTGGTGGTGGAACTGGAGGATGCACTGTTCCTGCACTCCAGGCGTTGACAGGGGTTGATGATGGGATTCCCCGTTTCGCTCATTACACTTTCACAGACATCTCCTCTGGATTCTTCGAGAAGGCCCGTGAGAAGCTTGCACCGTGGGAAGATCGACTTGACTTCAAGAAATTCAATGCGGAGGTTGGCATCGCCGCTCAAGATGTTGAGGCCAACAAATATGACCTTGTCATTGCCTGTAATGTGCTTCATGCTACCGCAAACATGGATAAAACGATGTCCAACGTGCGGCAGCTCCTTCGACCTGGTGGGAAGATTCTCATTGTTGAGGGAACGCGTGATACACTAGATATCTCGTTGGTTTTCGGAGTTCTCCCTGGATGGTGGTTAGGTATGTATCAGCCAGATGGTGGATCAAATGATTTGTCTAATTTTACGTTGTAGGTCAGGAAGAAGAGCGAAGCCTCAGCCCCAAGCTCCCCATTAATGCATGGGACAGCCTACTCAAACGAACTGGCTTCACAGGACAAGAAGCATTGATGCTCGATGCAGCTTCAGAGAGTGACCACGTCTATAGTGTCTTCCTTGCTGGTACAGGTAGGGCTACTGCACAAAAATATTTTCCCGCAACGACAATCGTGCTCGGAAAGCAAAGTGTGCCGGAAGACTGGCTGTCTCACCTTAGTACATCCATAGAGACTATAACGGGCCTCAGACCAGATATAGCACATCTCGACAAGGCTGATGTTAGTGGCAAGGTGTGCATTTTACTCGCTGAGTTGAATGACCCGATTCTCGCCGAATTGAGCCAAGATGAATTCTACGCCCTCAGAAAGATGCTCATCTCTGCCAAAGGAGTAATATGGGTGACAAAAGGCGGCACCATGGAATCAAGCAACCCGGAAGCAGCTATGGTCACCGGCTTGATGCGCACCTTGAGAATCGAGAATGCAGGCACTCGATATGTCACCCTAGACTTGGACCCGGCGCACAACACCTTGACTATTCCCATGGCCGATACCATAAGCGGCATTTTCCAGGAAACATTTGATTCCTATCTCGAGTCAACTAATTTCGATCTAGAATATTCGGAAAGAGATGGTCAGATGTATATTCCCCGTGTTGTACCAGATCCTGTTGCAAATGCCGCTCTCCTAAATAATGGAAATAATCCTACCATTGAAACCCAGAATTTCTACCAGGAGGACCGATCTCTTCTTCTCGGCATAGGTACGACTGGGCTACTGGATACCATGAGATTTGAAGACGACCTTGGGTATCACGAACCTCTGCCAGAAGACTTTGTCGAAGTGGCACCGAAAGCATTCGGACTGAATTTCCGTGACGTGATGATTGCCATGGGCCAGCTGAATGAGACCATCATGGGTTACGAATGTGCCGGTGTCATTACGCGCGTTGGTAGCAAGGTTACCCACCTCAAAGTTGGCGATCGCGTGGCGGCGATGATGCGAGGGAACTATGCGAACTACATCCGGCTCTTAGGCATTTCGGTATCTAAAATCCCTGATGACATGCCATGGGAGCAGGCAACCTCGATGCCGATGGTTTTTTGCACAGCATACTTCTCACTGTATGATACGGCTCGTTTGCAAAAAGGAGAGACCATTCTTATCCATGCGGCGGCGGGTGGCGTGGGCCAAGCAGCCATCATGCTGGCGCAACTAGTTGGTGCAGAGATTTATGCTACTGTTGGCTCTAAAGAAAAGGCACAGCTTTTGATGGATACATACGGAATTCCCGAAGATCACATCTTTACCAGCCGAAATGCTTCCTTCGCTACCGATGTCATGGCAGCCACAAACGGCAAGGGGGTAGATGTCGCACTCAATTCCCTATCAGGACAACTGTTAGACGCAACCTGGAAGTGCATGGCAATGTTTGGGCGACTAGTCGAAATCGGTAAGCGTGACATCGAAATCAATACGCGCTTGAATATGAGCGGCTTCCAAGGGAACGTGTCGTTCTCCGCAATCGACCTGACCTATATGGGGCGCTTCAGACCGGCACATCTCACTTCGATCTTGGAGAAGTGTATGCAGCTTGCTAGCGAAGGGAAGATACACGCCGTACAGCCGGTCACGGTGTACCCTATCTCTGACATCGAACGTGCGTTCCGCTTTATGCAAGCCGGCAAACACAGTGGTAAGGTGGTTATCAAACCTAATGAAGGTGATATCGTCAAGGTATGCGTCCCCCTTTCTGAGCTGAAAAGTTTTTGCTGACCACATATCAGGTTGTTGCTCGCCAAAGACAAAACCTTTTCCGCCCTGATTCCTCCTACATCATCGTGGGCGGCCTCGGTGGTCTGGGGCGGTCTTTGTCTCAATGGATGGCCGAGCATGGCGCCAGGAACCTCATTATTTTGTCACGATCTGGCGAGAGCCACCCATCGGCAGGAAAGTTATATGCCGATCTTGAACAAGCTGGCTGCCGTGTCATTATGCCAGCATGTGACATCAAGGATAGGGCTCGCGTGCATGAGACTATCATCAGTGCTGAAAAGACAATGCCACCAGTCCGTGGGCTAATTCAAGGGGCTATGGTTCTCAATGTAAGTCAACCATATCTCCACCAATCAAAGCATATACTAACATTTTTTCCAGGACTGCGTCTTCGAGCATATGTCCTTTGAGCAATACCAAAACGCTGTATTCCCCAAAGTCCAGGGAGCTTGGAATCTCCACACCGCGCTCTCCAAACATGACCTCGACTTCTTTGTCATGCTCTCATCCGCCGTTGGTATCGTCGGCAATTCCAGTCAAGCCAACTACGCTGCCGGCTCTTCTTTCCTGGACGCGTTAGCCAACCACCGCCACACACAGGGCCTGCCCGCCCTTTCCCTCGACCTGGGCATCATCAACTCGGTCGGGTACGTGGCCGAGAACGAAGACGTCGCCAAGCGGCTCGCACGTATGGGACACGATTCCATCAGCGAGGAAAAGATGCTCGGGCTCATCGAGCTCGCCATCGCGGACGGGCGGGAGAACAAGCAGCCCAGCCACATCGTCACCGGGCTCAGCGTCCGCGAGCTGGACGCCAACTGGATCCAGGACGCCAAGTTCTCCATCCTGCGACAGACGCGCCGGGCTGGAGCCGGGCTGGGCAGGACGGGTGATGCGCAGAAGGCGAGTCTGCATGACCTGTTGAGCGGGGTGAAGTCGTTGGATGATGCGACGACGTGCATTTGTGAGGCCATCGTCAGCAAGTTGGCGAATAACCTCATGGTCTCTGATGCGGATATTGATCCTGAGCAGCCCATCACCGCATGCGGGGTGGACTCGTTGGTTGCCGTGGAGCTGCGGAATTGGCTGCTTGGCCAGACGGGGGCGGAGATTTCCGTGGTCAATGTGCTGCAAAGCAAGAGTCTCGTGGAACTGAGTGCAACTGTTGCGAAGAAGAGCAAGGTCGTTGCGAAGAGTCTGGGTGCGAATTGAAAATGAGAGTGCAAATGATATATGAAAGTACAAATGATGGGAGGCAGCTTGTTATTATTGTTCAGTGGATTTACGGTTTTTTCGTACGTACAATCATTTTAGAGAATTGTAGAAGGGGTGTATTTCGTGATCTTGGACAATGAATTGTTATCCTTGGCCATTGGTTTAGAATAATTCTATAAATAAGAATTAGTTCTAGCTCCGATTATCATTTCACTTCAAAAAGACTTTTCGTAAATTCTCTACACAGTGCTGAACTCCATCTCGAGCAATACCTAAAAATCCGCGACTGAGTGCCTGAATTTGAACAATATAGTGCTTTACCGAGGAGGGGTGGAGTACAAATTAAGTAGTTTTCGGATTGTGACATTGCTTTGAGATTTTATATCAAACAGTCTAGTCTTGCTGATAGTTTAACGTCACCCATCTATTTCCGTATCTTCATCCTCACCCCCTTGGTCCCGCTCCACACCTTGGGCAAAATCATTGCCGCCACGCACGTCACATCACGATCATCCGTCTTAAATGGCTGCAACACGCCACGGTCCTGCGAATGCCGACACCCCATCGACCCATAGCTCCGAAAGATCCTCGCAATCGCCAACGTGAGCTCGGCATACGCGAGGTCCCGCCCCGCGCACCCGCGCGACCCCTTCGAAAAGGAGAAGAGGTATTTGTCCAGCCGCGGTTTCTCAAGCCAGCGCTCGGGACGATAGTTGTGAGAGTCTGGGAAGACGGACTCGACGTGGTTCATGAGGTAGACGGTCATGCTTGTGGGTGTGCCAGGTGGGATTACCATCTCTCCGGAATCGTGCTTGAGGATCATAGGCTCAGTCGGTGCCACATGGCAGACGCGTCCGGGGGCGCCGTAGCCTAGACGGATGGCTTCTTGGACGCACGCTCGGAGATATGGAAGTGATTCTAACGCTGGGAGTGGGGTGTAGCTTGATGGGTCTGGAATTGCGGCCGTCAGCTCGCTTTTGAGCTTCTCAAGAATGGTTGGCCGCGTGGTGAGATAGTATATGGCGACAGACAGAACCCAGGCGGTCGTGAGTGTTCCAGCGGCCAGAGTCACGGCGGCTTCGTCGCCAAGACGATCGAGGGTTTTTTCCTCTTCGGGAAGTTTACTGTCCAGGATTTCATGGAAAATGGTTCTGTTCAGACCGTTGTTAAATGAACCTTCGGGCGATAATAAGGCCTTTGTAGCCTCGGCTTGGATTTCCTAAACTCGGATGTAAGCCGTCATCATGAAAACAAGAGGACGAAATTTCGGCCAGGATAAATACCTTTTTCTCGGCGATGTAATCACCATAGTCTGGACTTAACAAAGACGTGATAAACTGTGGTAACGCTTCAAGGGTTCTCATGATGAATGGAAAAGATGCCAGGAAAGGTAATAGGTCAATCCCGGCCCTGGCCCGATTCTGAAAGGACGGATCAAAGTTGGGATCACCAAGACGATTATAGGACATTCCAAAGCAAAACTCGGTGACAACATCTGCAAACATCAATAATATGTTAAGATTGACGGGACTAATGACGTACCATTGGTAAACGCGGACGCAGCATAGTCTACCATGAGGATATCACCTGACTTCTGGAGCTCATCGATCCGTTCCAGGAACTGATCCACTTTGGAATCAATCAACGGCTGCAGCTTACGTATGGAAGCTTTGGAAAAGAACGGATTCAATGCCGATCGTCTCGTGCGGTGCAAGTCATGCGAGATTGTGTTCATGGACGCCCCCGGCGTGGCGAGGATGCCCGTGTAGTAGATCCATTTGTCGCGTTTGCGGCTATGGCCCGGATACAAGGTCTCCAAAAACTCGGGTTCAATGACATGCAGCTCGTCTGGGTTGATGCGAATGACGGGTCCGTAGATGTCATGCAACTCTTTCATCTTGAACATGTAGGTGCCCGCGCGGATGACATCGTAGTAAAACTGGTACCACCACGTTGCGGCAGCGAGCTTGGGTCCGGGAAAATGAGCGATGGGACTGAAGTAAAGGCGGTAGATGATTAGAACAAAGTTATAGATGATGCTAACTGAAAGAGCTAAGAATGCTAAAGCGTAGAACATCGTGGCGGCGGAAGGCCTCCAAGTTCCTACGATGAGAGAGGGAGGACTCGGTGCACGCTTGATGTCGAGAGTTGTGTGGTCGATTTGAAGAGCCATGTTATTTAGGTTTGAAATTCGAAAATAGGGTATTTTCCAAGTCGAATTATGGGTGTTTGTAAACTACTCCTATTCAGGAAACCCCAGAAAATAGAGTCAATATACGTAAATATGGGTATAAATCTTGTGCCTTGGTAAATATTGTCAGTGTGGGGGTTAGTGGCTTGGAGTGGCCGTATCACGCTAGGCAGAGCTGACTGTACCACAGTCTTGGATCCTGGGCACAGCTAGCTGACGTACAGGGTAATGCACGGGAGCGGCACTACCCCAGGGTTTCATGCAGAGAAATACTGTACAGTATACGTAGACACTTCGTATCTTGTTCCAGTTTAGCCGATGCCTATTCCTCGAATGGAATATGCTACGACTACTTTTGGCATTACGTGCCACGAGTAAGCATTTACTGCTTATGTCTTTCATACGACAAGACTGCTCCAACACCTTACCAGGGCTATGCTATATGCACGAGAACATTGGAACCTATCATTTTGGAACGGGCTGTGTTCCACTTTTTTGTTGGACATGTTCTCTCCGCGGAGATCTGGAGAGATAACATAGTCGGTTCATTGTAAGGAGCCCACGGGAAGTGGTTTAATGTTTCAATGTGCGCCTTGCAGGGACAAACCATTCAATCATCTTGTTACAATATGTCCTCGCAGTGATGAATAGAGATATTGTGCAGAAAAAGTGACTTGGTCAATCTCCGGGAAAGCTTACCAGTATGTTAGAAAATTCTCATGTTACATTATATAATTAATAAAAGAGGAGCTATTTAACACCATACCACCTATCCCTCTCTTCCCATTTCATTTCTTTTTCTCGCGCACTCTCTGCAAAATAAGCACAGTTTTATGCGAACTATATTATACCATTTGCTTCCAGCTATTTTACATATCTTTATATTTTGCGTGCCATGAGATGTACTTTATCAATATAAAGGTTCTAAAGTCAGATGCTTGTTCACCTAACCTTACTCCGCGCCGCTAAAGGTAATAACAATTTGCCCTTAAACACCGTCCAGCCAGAGTACTTCCAAGCCACGTATTCTAGCCACGATTACCGAGTTAGTCATTCCATCCTTTTAAAATTTCCATCTTCCAATTGGACCCCAACAATTGCCAATCACCTTTTCGCGGCGCGGATTATACACCTGTTCACACACATCCTATATAGGTGCCAGCCTCCGGCTCATATAAAGCCTTCGAAATCAAGTAGAATAAAGGCTTTATTAGTTAAAAAACATTATACCTCGCGTTTAATAAAACTTATATTAAAATAACTATTACAGTTTTAGATATAAGGTACAGACAGTACTAGGTTAAGTATATAATATAGTTAAACCAAGTTTATAAGTTATATATAAGGCAAATTGGTTTTTTTAATAGATTTATATTATAATTTTAAAAAGTATAAAAAGAAATATTTTTATATTCTTTTATTATATCTAATGTTTTATTTATTTATATTATAATTTTTAGCTTTACTATTAGTTTTAATACTAACTTTTTATTAATTATTTTATTTACTATTATTATTAGTTATATTTTTTTCTTTTTTTCTCCTATAAGCTTTAATAAAGGTCTTAACTTAATACTTATATATCCGTTTGAGAATATTAAAATACCTAATATTAAGTAACTAAGTTAAATAATAAGAATAAAGAAATAAATAGAGAGTTATAATATAATTATTTTTATAATACTCCTAAAATACAACTAAATTATAACTATTATATCTATCTAGTATTAATATCTAATATAACCCTTTTATATAACTATAAATATATTTATTAAAGTATTTTAGCTATTTCAGACCCGTTTTATTATTTGTCTATTTATTACTAGTAGTTTTAATTATTTAATTATTAGAAAGGCCGCCTTTAGTATATTAACTTATAAGGTAGTATTTCTCTTATATTACTAAAAATAAAGAAATACTTATCTTCTTTCTATTTATATAAATAACTACTATAGCTCATTTCTAATTATTAAGCTAAATTGCTTTACCTCTACTATATTAATTAATATATATAATAACTAAAACCAAGCTAATAATACCTATTATAAAGCCTATTTGATTAAAGTTATAGAAATTATAGTCTTAAATACTATACTTTACTCTTATATTTTATATAAATTAAAACTATATTCTAATAAGCTCAGAAACTTTATATAAGGCTCTTTAGAAGTTATAAATATAATTAAAATACGTCTTTAACTTTAGGTAGTATTATTTAAATTAATATACCTATTATATTCTAATATACTTCCTTTTTATAACTTAAGAATAAAATTTATTATATCTTTAATACTAGTAAGCTAAGATATAAACCCCTTTAAATACAAGTCTAATATATTTCGAATAATTACTTTCTCTTCTAATTCAATTAAGTTAAGACTATTAGCTCGGGTTTTATATTAAGGTATTCTATTAGTAATTCTATAAAAAAGAGTTATATAAAGTACTTTATAGAGTTTTATAGTAAATTAATAACTAAGTTTTTTAGATAATTAAATAACCTTAATAGCTAGAATAGTTCAAGATTTTTAAATTTAGATTTCTATTAGTAGTTATAAAGAAAATATATATTAAAGTTAGAGAGTATTTAAAAGCTAGAATACTTCTAATAACTCTTTTATATTTAGTAGAGAACTAATAAATAATATTAGTATATTAGATAATATCTATTAGAGCTAGAATATATCTAATTTAGGAGGAGAAGTTCTTATTATTTATAAATAAAGCATTCATAAAAATAATTAAATATAGGGATTCTCTATCTAGCTTTATAAACTATA
>JAJTUS010000316.1:0-38137 GCA_021399465.1 Hyaloscypha sp. PMI_1271 | reverse complement strand
ATTCAAACATTTTAGTATAGCGCGAGGGGAATACTAATTAATTAAGTAATTAGTAGGAATTATATAAGCTTATAGTAATAAAAGGAGAGTTATATATACTAGCTTTACTATATAGTAATATTACCTTTTACTTAACTTCTATAAAGCTGTTTTATATAAGAGATATTAAGATTAGTTCTAAAGGCCTTAAATATAATCTTAAATACTATAATAAAAGTAAAGGTAATAATAGTATAAGTATAATTCCTCTTATTACCTTAGTTATTTTACTAAAGTATAATAAAGAATAACTTTATAAGAACTCTAATATAATAGTATTCCTATAAAATAATAACTTATATAAGGATTCTTATTAAGTTAAAGTTACTAGCTTTTTGAAAAAGAGTATATTTAAAGTTATTTCTAGATCTTAGGTATTATAAGAGATATATATCTTTAATTCCCGCTTCGTTAATAAGATTAAGAATAAGAATATAAATAGAGAACTTAAGAAGTCGAGACTAATTATTTAAGCTTATTATTAGTTCACTAGTAATACATAGCACTATCACGTAATATCGTGGAATACTAGTTATATTAGTTAATAAAGTAGTTATATTCTAGTAAGTAGGGATTATAGTATCGAGGTTCTAATATACGATCCCTAAATATACTAAGCCTAATTAGTACTAGTGTCTAGTATATCCTGTTTCCTATATATCCTATGTCCTATGTCCTATATATAAGAAACGAGGTCATGTGACAAGATTATATAACCTCTAGGAAACTATACTAATACTAGCGATTACCTAAAAAACGGGAAAACCGACACAAAAGTACTAAAAACGCACGAAAAATAGTATCCCCTATTCGTATATAGATTTCCTAATCCGGCCTAGTACTAGACTATCCCTAAATACTTAATATATATGTCCCTATCGATATTTCTATCCTATATACCTATTTCCCTCCGAATATATCTATTTCCTAC
Source organism: Hyaloscypha sp. PMI_1271 (assembly GCA_021399465.1). Classification (NCBI taxonomy): domain Eukaryota; kingdom Fungi; phylum Ascomycota; class Leotiomycetes; order Helotiales; family Hyaloscyphaceae; genus Hyaloscypha; species Hyaloscypha sp. PMI_1271. Next base: position 37,167 of record JAJTUS010000316.1, on the reverse strand, counting down.
TTATATACTCCTCTATTTACCTTATCTATATTTAACCTATTCCTCTATATCTAATTATATAGTATTTGTATTAAGTAAGTATTTAAGGGTATTTATAGGCTTCGATTTCGTTATCGAATTAGCTAGGTTCAACTCTCCCTTAATCCACTTAACCTTTATAATCTCTCGTTATTCGTAAGCCTAGTAGAGGTATATTATATCGATTATAAGTCGCTTTTCTTATATAGTTCCTAGCTTAACTAGGTATTCGTAGAGGGACTTGGAATCTATATAGATAACTAGCGGGACTTCGATTTCGAGGGCTTTATTAATCGTAGACTTAACTAAGTAGCCTATATTAAAGCTATAAGCTATACTATAAAGTTTAGAGGCTAGAATACTTCTAGTGACTCTCTTATACTTCGTAGAGGACTAGTGGATTATATTAGCGTATCTAGAGCTATTCGCTAGGACTAGAATATATCTAATCTAAGAAGAGAGGTCTCGATTTCCTATAAAGGAGGCGTCTATAAAGATAATTAGGTATAGGGACTCCTTATCTAGCTTCACGAAATATAGTCCTCTAGTAGTATTTTCGATTTACTATTAAATACACTTATTAAGGGCTTTAATATTAGTTTCCGTGGGTTCAATAGCTTAAGTAGCTACTAAGTAGTCGTACGAAGCCTCTAGTTAGTAAGTTAATACGATATACGCTCCCTGAGCTCGCTAGGTAATGTATTATTCCTTAATTATGTGGTTTCGAAGTATAATACCCCTATTACTAATTATAGTTATATTCTTAACTATTACTGGGTAGAGGTTACTATACTAGTGTTCCTATATAAGGGTAATACTAGTGGAATTAGTGCGAATAATACCTCTATTAAACTTGAGATTATAGTTAGTTATAAGGTATTCATACTCCTTAGCTAGGAAATTAGCCTCCTAGAGCTTTAGATACTCTACCTTAGTGAAGTTATTATCTCCTATGAATAGAGTATTATTAGTTTAAAGGCTAATAATACCAAAGGGGTAATTACTATAGAGTAAGTATAGGTCATAAGTTAACTATTCTATAGCTAGCTCATTTAGGTAATGAGAATAGTAAGTCTTAAACTAGTAGTTTCCGGCTTCTAGTACTCTATAGAGTAGTTTTACGACTTTTAATACTAAACTAGCCTCTAGATTTAGTTAATTAGTAAGCTTAGGAGGTAGATTAATATAGAAATCGTGATTTAGTAAGGTCGACGACTAAATATAGGCTTATAATATATCCCGCAAGTATAGTCCTATAGTTCCTATAGTTCCTATAGTTATAATAGTAATATAGAGGATAACTCTCTAGCTAATTCGTTAGATAATTAGTGATTATATTAATACTATGTGTTTCTCACTATTATTATAGGCTTAAATAACTAGTCTTGACTTCTTAAGTTCTTTATCTATCCCCTTATTCTTAATCTCGTTAATGAAGCGAGAGTTAAAGATATATACCTCCTATAGTACCTAAGATCTAGGAATAACCTTAAATACGCCCTTTTCTAGGAGGCTAGTGACCTTAGTTTAATAGGAATCCTTATATAAGTTATTATCCTATAGGAATACTATTATATTAGGGTTCTTATAAGGTCTACCTCTACTATACTTTAGTAGAATAAGTAGTATAGCGGGAGGAATTATACCCGTATTACCTTCGCTATTACCTTCGCTATAATATTTAGGATTATCCTTAGGACCCTTAGAACTAACCTTAATATCCCTTATATAGAATAGCTTTATAGAGGTTAAGTAGAAGGTAGTATTACCGTATAGTAAAGCTAGTACGCACGACTCCCCTTCTATTACTACTAGCTTATATAGTCCCTACTAACTACCTAGTTAACCTATATTCCCCTCACACTATACTAGAACATCCGAATTTAGTATAAATTCGTAGATATCGTTTATAGAAGGGCTATTATATACGTTTAGGGCGTCTTTAACTTAGTACTTAGCTCGTAGCTTCTAAATCTCTATTATTACCTTCTTTAGGGCTATTGAATATTAGGAAATAGTAAGTACGGGAGTGTCGTATTCGCTTAATCGAGGTAGAGTGCTATAGACTAAGAGGGTAGGAATAATCCTACTAATTCCTGTAGTATTATTAAGAGCCTTAAAGGCTATTTATAGAGCTATCTCTTTACTCATTCCCTTAATTTCGGCTACAATAATTAAGTAAGTACATCGAACTAGCCTATAGTAGTATTCGATGATTCCTATAGAGTTATGAGCTTCTATAGGGACGATTTTCACCTTTATTCCTATCGTATTTACGAGCTAAGCGAACTCCTTACTAGTAAACTACTTTCTGGCGTCTACTATAATCTAATTAAGAGGACCTAAATAGGTATTAATCTAGTATATCTTTAGGGTATCCCAGGTATATATAGTACTAATATTCTAGAGCTAATAGCCCCTGTAATATCTAGTACCCTCGTTAATAATATAGAGAATAAGCTTCCCGAGGATATAGAATATATTAATAATAATTAAGAGGTTAAAGCTAACGTTATCTCTTAGGTTAAACTTAAATTAACTAGGTAATTTTCTATTTATTTAGTATTATTTATAGTATTTCGTAAGGTATTCTAGGGCTTCTATATTAACTTCGTAGCTAGCTCGCTCTAGTAAGTTTCAGAGCTTATTAACTAATAAATAACCGAATTAGTAATAGAGACGTCGTAATTTAGTCTTTATAAGGAAGTATGAATTATAAGTAAAGGATTCAGAAATGAAGCTTTATAATATATTATTCTAAAGCAGAAAAGAATAACTAAAATATTATATAATAGGTATATAATATCTAGTAGAAGTAATAATATAATTAGTGAGATTATTAAAATAGACTTATAGCTTATCTATATTATCTAAGCTAAGTAAGAATAGAGTCTTTAAGAGTATAATATAGAATTATACTTATCTAATTAATATTTCTATAACTATAGAACTAATAGAAGTAAAAGAGCTTATACTAAAATAGACTATAACTTAACCTTTAGTACTCTTATTAAGCGCAATACTATTATTAGTTCGTTATAGAGCTTAGAATTAATCAAGATTAGTAATTAAGTATTTAGAGGCTCTAGTATCAATTACGATTCTATAAAAGTACTAGTTACTATATCTAGACATACCTCTTACTATAAAGGTCTAGGTGTCTTCTATAGGTAGTTCTTTAGGTTCTACGGTGTAGTTCTCACCTATTAACTAGTATATAAAGGAAAGAGAGGTAAGTTCATCTATAAAGCTATTAGCTATAGTTATTAGTACTTCAGGAGCTCGTATATCAAGAGCTTAATAGTTAAGTAGTTATTTATCCGAAGTAGCTAAGAGACTCTCGACGAAAGTAAAGAAGGAATCTAAGTATTACTATTAGTCCTCTACTTCTACTTCGTCTATATCATTAATCGTATCCGCTAAGAGAGCCTCAAAATCGATCTAGATCATTATCGCTATTCTAATATATCTCTAGTTCGCTTTTTATATAAGCTATATATTACAAGTAAGAATAACTAAAGTCTCGATTAAAGTTTCGGGAGTTCGGGGCCTTAAACTAATAGAGGTTTCTAGCTCTAAATCGAGCCTTTTTCTCTTATTATTCCTCTAGCGAATACTTCTAGAAGTAGTAGTCTAGTTTCTTGTATATAAAGCACGACTTCGGGGTATTCGAATCACTATTACTATAACGGGGCTTATAGGAATTCGAGTAGCTATTATAGTAGTTATTACGATTTCCGTTTCCGTAACTATAACTATAGTCATTTTAACGGGTTCTAAACTAACAGTTATTCGAATAGAATTATTAATTAATAAAGAAGGTGAATTCGCTATTAATCTATTATTACTCCTTCTTATACGTAGTAATAGAGGACTATAGCTTATAGATAAGCTAGCCGAGATCCGTAGGAGGGTCTGAAACTATATATTAGTATACTAGAGAGCCTTAGTAAGTAGTGATGATCTTATTATAGAGGAATTCGGTACTTTGTAGAGTAGGTATAAGTCTATATTATAACTAGTATAAGTCGTTAATTAGGATCTAAATAGCCTTAAATATTAATTTTTCAGGGTATTTAGCTATTATAGAACTTAAGTTAGTAGTATTTCATTTATCTAGATTTCGATATTAATATTTGGGACCTTCGAAGAAGTTACGAATATTTATATAGGCTACTTCATAGGTTTATTAAGATAGCTAATTATTATAAAAGTAGTCTTATACTAGACTCTTTAGTATAGTAGGGAAAGCTCTTATAAGTGCCTCTTATAGAAGATCTATACGTCGATAGATATTAAAGAAGATAGTGAGTTTATAGTTAAAACTACTATTAGTTCTATTATACTTCTATTCTTTAGTATAGATTCTAGTGACTTCCCTAATTATATTTCTAGCTAAGCTTAACTAGGCGCTATTTGGAGGTAGTATAAGGGGTAGAAGTAGTAGTAGGAGCGGTGGCGGGAGTAGAGGGGGTAGTAGGTTAATATTCTAGGGAGGTTAATAGGGGGGTTAATAGGGAGGTTAATAGATATTCTATAAGCCTTATTCCGGCGGTAATAGTAATAGAGGTTAAGGTTAATATAGTAGAGGTAGTAGTTAAGGGGTATATATAATAATTGGTTTAATACGTCGATTTCTTATAATACTATTCTTAAGTAATATATATAATAAGGTTATAGGGCTTGCCTCAATATCTTATTAATATTCAATAATATCGTCTATAGTCTATATATATTATTCTTCCTCCTAAATCACGTTAATTAAGGACTATATAATAGTAAGTAACTTCCTATTATATTTAATATAGATACCTCTATATTTTAAGGTAGCTTATAGTCGATATAGATCTCGTCGTTTAAGTAAACTAAATATATTAATATCGAAGTTAGTAAAGTCCTCCTTATATAGCTTCTAGAGGTCTTTATTAGTTGACTTTTCTACCTTATACTAGAATAATCTAGTATTAAGGTAATCTAGGATATCGTCTTTATTAGAGGCTTCTAAGTTAATACCCTCCTTCTACTTCTCTATTTACTTATATCTATCCTATTAGTTCGCTATCCCGAACCTCTAGGGCTAAGCCCTTCTTAGTATATATATGTAGTTTATAGTAAGAGGGGTTCAGAGGTAATTTGTGAAGAGGTATTAGGTTTATTAGTTACGGAGTCATTGAGGCTCATAAATATTTCGTCCGCGACAGGAAATTTAGGGTATGAAATATCAAGGTTTCCGGAGGGGTTCTGAAGCTCAAAGGGGCTTAACTTAATAGTAAAATCGAAGTAGGAGCTAAAAAACTTATAGGGCTTTAGGGGCATATATTCCCGGAAGAGGAGCTATAGTAGTATATAAGTGGAAGGTTAGTTACTAAGAAGGTAGTCTTAGTACCGAACGAAGTTAGTCTTAAAGGATAGTAGGGTCAAATAGACTAAATAAATAATTAAATAACTAACTACTTATTAATTAGTAAGAACTAGAGTCGTCTCCCTTTAGGCTACCAGATGCTTTTTCGTAGAGTTAATAGTAATTCCCCCCTTCGACGTAGAGTTAGTCGATTTTACTATAAGCTACCGGATACTTCTTTAGTATAATTAATTTATCTCTGATCTATAAGTACTAACTAATTAGTGTCGGTTCACTAGTAACGTGTAGTACCGTCACGTAATATAGTAGAATACTAGTTATATTAGTTAGTGAAGTAGTTGTATTCTAGTAAGTAGGGATCGTAGTATCGAGGTTCTAATATATGATCCCTAAATACGCTAAGCCTAATTAGTACTAGTGTCTAGCATGTCCCATGTCCTATATATAGGAAACGAGGTCATGTGACAAGATCACATGACCTCCGGGAAACCATACTAACACTTATAATAATAGTAAGAAATATATAATATTAACTTAATTACTAATTATCTAATAAATTAGCTAGAGAGTTATCTTCTATATTATTATTATAATTATAGGAACTATAAGACTATTCTTATAAGATATATTATAAGCTTATATCTAGTTATTAACTCTACTAAATCGTAATTTCTATATTAACTCACTTCTATAACTTACTAATTAACTAAATCTAGAAGCTAGTTTAGTATTAAAAGTCGTAAAACTACTCTATAGAGTATTAGAAGCTAGAAAATATTAGTTTAAGACCTATTATTCTTATTACTTAAACGAGTTAACTATATAATAATTAATATATAATTTATATCTATTTTATAGTAATGACTCCTTTAGTATTATTAGCCTTTAAACTAATAATACTCTATTAATAAGAGATAATAACTTTATTAAAGTAAAGTATCTAAAACTTTAAGAGACTAAATTCTTAGCTAAGGAGCATAAATGCCTTATAACTAACTATAATCTTAAGTTTAATAAAGGTATTATTTATATAAATTCTACTAGTATTATTACTCTCTTATAGGAATAATAATATAGAAACCTCTAAATAGTAATAGTTAAGAATATAACTATAATAAGTAATAGAAGTAATATATACTAGAACCTTATAATTAAGGAATAATATATTACCTAATAAGTCTAGGAGGTATATATTACATTAGTTTATTAGCTAGAAGCCTTATATAACTACTTAATTACTACTAAGGCTATTAAACTTATAGAAACTAATATAAGAGCTCTTAATAAATATATTTAATAATAAATCGAAAATACTACTAGAGGACTATATTTTATAAAGCTAAATAAAGAGTCCTTATACTCAATTATTTTTATAGACACTTCCTTTATAAGTAATTAAGACTTCTCCTCTTAGATTAAATATATTCTAGTCTTAGTAAATAGCCCTAGATACACTAATATAATTCACTAGTCTTTTATAAAGTATAAGAGAGTTACTAGAAGCGTTCTAGCTTCTAAACTATATGAAATAGCTTATAGTTTTAATATAAGTAGTTTAGTTAAGACTATAATTAATAGAATACTTGAAATAGAAGTCTTATTAGTTATCTATATAGGTTCGAAATCCCTTTATAAATACCTAATTAAGCTAGGAACTATACGTAAAAAGCGAATTATAATTAATATAATATACCTCTATTAAGCTTATAAATATTAAGAGATTATAGAAGTTAAATAAATTAAGAGAGAATTGGATCTATGAGCATCGCGAAGACTTCAAGGCTCTCCTATCACTCCATCTCGGCCTGGCCAACAGCGAAACATGCCGATTTGGAGAATTCAGGGAGTGGAAACATGGCAGCTTTAATGTTTGTATACCGATATACATTGATAATTGGAGGAAGCATCGGGGGAAACGGGCGCTACTTCGGCTACCGCTACCATACAAAGTCGGAGAATTAACATGTCCTGGCAATGCAAACGAGAAACTCCGCGCCGAAGCCGCTGCCTTTATCTGGATTCAAGACAACTGTCCAGATATCTCAATACCTTTCTTATGGGGGTTTGGATTTCCAAACGGTCAGAGTGTATGACCCCCTTTTTGATATTTTGAGCCAATTTTCAAAACAAACGCTGATCTGCACAGTTCATGAGGCCCGAAAACGCACCTTTCAGCACGAGGATGATCTGGTACTTTCGACGTACCATATCATCCCTCTTTGGATCTACCCTTCCTTGTCGATACATAATCTACAACCGTCAAAGCGTCGTGGAACATGGATATTTGATTATGGATTATATCGAGACAACAGAGGCGGAGATGCTTTCCGAGTCTTGGGACGAACTCCGCCACGATCGAAACCTGAGGACCAACTTCTTTAAAGATCTATCTCACATTATGCTTGCCTTGAGTCAGTCGCCTTTGCCTCGTATCGGGTCCTGGACGATAGACGAACGAGGTGTCCTTATGTTAACAAATCGTCCTTTGGCCCATCATTTCCATTCTCTCGAGAACGAAGGTATTCCGACCAACATACCAAGAAATCTTACCTACATGACTACGGATGCATACTACACGGATCTCTTAGGATGTCATGATAGCCGCATACGAAATCAACCCAACTCTATGATCAACGAGGAAGACGGCCTTTCACAGATGGCAAATCTGTTTACAATGCGAGGGCTTCTTCCCTACTTCACAACCCGCGACCTTCGCCATGGACCGTTTGTTTTCAATCTCACCGACCTACATAGAGGCAACATCTTTGTAGACAGCAATTGGCATATCAAATATATTATCGACCTTGAGTGGGCATGCTCGCTTCCTATAGAGATGCTAGCTCCTCCGTATTGGATAACTAACCGCGGCGTGGACGAGCTTAAAGGTGAAGAGCTTCAAAAGTTTGAGAACGCATGCGAAGAATTCATGGACATATTCGAGGAGGAGGAGAAATCGTTTCCATCTGTGTACGGCAGTGCTGTATACCGCGCAGACATCATGAGGAGAGGTTAGAAGACCGGAAACTTCTGGTACTTCCATGCGCTAAAAAGCCCTAAAGGGCTATATAACCTTTTTGTCTAACATATACAGCTAATATTTAAGCCACGACGGGATATCAAATTTGCACAAATGGTATCAGCTTACTAGGCTCCTGATACGCGGGAAGTTGTAGCTACAAAACTTGAGGACAAAAAGAAGTATAAGCAACAGTTACGACAATTATTTAAGGAGGCCGGACATTCTAAAGAGAATTCATAGATGGAGTCGTGTTGACCAAAGCAATGTTTACTACCGTTCCCTACCCCGCCAGAAGAGGTAGGAAAGCGGAATATTCTAGTCATTAATCAAGCTGACATAGATTTCATATCAGGTTAACTAATTCTACATTATAGTGCGTCGCATGTATTTTCTTCGGATTTCGTTGCCATTAAGGAATATTAAGAGTGCAGTTGGGGGTCTTAATGTTGAGAGTGGAAGAAGTATTTACGATAGGGTCCAAAGGACGAGATGTCCTCTGCGTCGAATAGTAATTAATTTCATGGTATACCAACAAATCAGTGACGCAAACCACCTTGAAGGTGCGGGCTGCTAAATGTGCGGCAGCAGCTCTCACGCAAACCTATGCTTATATGATTGAGAACGGCCTCAAGTACAGCACATTCTTCACGCAAAAGATTGTCTCATAAATTCTCGTCGTTCTTCACATCACCAATATACGCGGAGACATGGAAATCTCGGAAAAGACGAGGCAGCAAAGATCAGATAACCTAGTTATCGAATATATCAGGCAGGAAGGTTCGGTGACAGTACTATTACCTATTCCGTATTACGACATATTAGATATACTATATCGACGAACGAGCACCCTACTCGAGCTATAAGTTTTGAGTGAGTAATCTAGTAGGAGATTAAGCAGCTTCTAGGAGTACCTACGGTAGTCTATATAGAGGAAAGAGTAGATAGCTTAACGATATAGTTCAATAGACCTCCTAAATAGTATATATTAGGTACCGAGTAGATATATAATATAGCCTAAATCGTCTATAGGGTAGATTCATCGCTATTATCTTATTATAACTACTCTCCTATCCGATTCTATAATTTTAAAAGTATTAATCTTACGAACGCTTAATAGTTACGGAATTATGTATTCTATCGAACCGTATATATATTTTACCGAGTTATAATACAAAAACCACTTCCTTAGTACGATTTCATATTAAGACACTCGTAGATTATAGGTATAAATTAGAATAATAATACTATTATACTAGAGGACTTTATAAGATAGAAGGTGTATTATAGGTTTCTATAGTCTAAAACTATCTATACTAAGTTCTATTTAGGGCTTAGGGGCTAAGGCTAGTGATTTTAGTGTTTTCTAAGTATCTCAAGCTAACGCGGATTAATACTAGGGACTAATAGACAGAAAGGGAGGTTATGTCAAAGTAAGTGAAACTATAGGATTTACTAATATAGGGGGAAGATATTTGGTTAATAGTATAGAAAGTAAGGTATATATTAGAAAAGTAGAGTTATATTAAAATACTATAGTGAAGTAGATAAAATAGAATATTATAGCTCTCTTATATCTACTAAACCTATATTTTATTAATAACTCGCCCTATAATATTAAACTAGATATAATTAAAGGTAATTTGAACCTCCTCGCACATATAAGGCTATCGAAGAGTGACTTATTAATCTATTATCCTTATTACTCCTTTAAAAGAAACACGCGAGTTCTTTTTCTATAGATCTTAGAAATCTTAGAAAGCCTAAAATTTAAGAAACCTATAAAGCTATTACGCGCCTAAGGTATAGCTATATAGAGCCTTAACCTCTAACTATTATATTAGCGCCTATGAATATAATAATATTAGCTATAGGTCGGACTCTATAACTATTACGACTTATTAATACCGGCGCTATATTATACTTACTAAATCTTAAACAAAGATACTCTATATGTATATCGACTATAATTATTTATAATACTAAGAGGAAAATTATTACTAGTAGTATAAAGGGCTTTAACTCTAACTCTTATAATAATATATCTACTCTAGATTAGTATAAATAATATTATAGAATAATACTCTTCTATACCCTTTAGAATCTAGGCTAGTTTTAAAGAAAGTCTCTCTACTAGTATATTTATAATAGATCTCTAATCCTTTATAACTCTTCTAGGATTTATCCCTAGTAGGGTCGATTATAACGCCGAGCGTAATAGCTTATCTCTTTCCCCTTTACCTATATAGTTTTACGTTAGACAATCTTTCCTCGGTAATAAATCTACTATATAGGGGTTTATAAGAAGGGGATTCGAGGGTTAGTTTATTATAAGTGAGGGGTTAATCGCCTAAATTATATTTAGTATTAGTGAAATATTAGTAATTAGTAAAATAAAGAAGCTATATTATACTAACTTAAAGATATACCTTTTATATTTAATAGTAGTATATCTAGGGTTAGTTATAATATTCTACCTTTAACCCAGATATACTTATTCTAGTATACGTTACCTCCTCTTATCTAACATATATTATTAGACCTTCTATTTCCTAGTATTACTACAAGGAGGCTATTATTCGGCTAAGAGTTTTTATTTAATAATAAACTAATATCGTATTTATATAGAGGTGAGGGGTTTATAGGAGGGGGTTTTAATATCGTAGATAACAAATAAGCCTAGACCTAGTAAACTACTTCTAGTACTAATAAAATACTAGTAATAGGAATATTAGAGAAGCTATATATAAACGTGAAGATATATATCTAGTATCTAATAATCTTATACTTTATATAGTTAGTTATAGTAATTTGTCTTTATTAGTCCGGAAGCATTTAACCCCCCGTAACCTACTCTTACCTTCACTTCCCTAATATCTTATTTATAGATCCCTTAGGGACTATATATCTAGAGAGTTATTATTTAATAATAGATTAATATTATATATATTTAAATTTTATGAAGTAATTATAGGAGGGGGAAAAGAGAGCTAATAGGAGTTTACGAGGGAGAGGATAAGGGAGAGGATAGCGAAAAAAGGGAGGAGAGTTGTAATATCGAGATAGTCTATTACTAAATACGTAGTAGGTACGGAGGATATTATAGACGAAGTATAGGTCTTGTGAACTATATCCGGCGCTAGTGGAATATTAGTAACTCGTAAACCTTAGAAACCTATATTCTATAAACCTAAAGGTATACTAATACTACTATTACCTCTATCTTCCTATATTACTACTCGAGAATATCCTAGGGACTATATATCTAGTATAGGAATTAATACTAATTATCCAATAAGCTATGGATTAAGCTCTTTCGAAGGGGTTTTCGATATCGTTAGCAAGGGTTTAACTTAGTGAACTATTTCGGATACTAGTGAAATATTAGTAACTAGTAGACTAGAGAAGATACATATCACGAACTTAGAGATACGTTTAATAGCTATATACCTTATGAGATTAGCGGTAAGGTTACTAGTGATACGCCGCCTCCTCCTCCCTAATATATTATAGCCCCTTCGTTATTTAGTAGAGTATTAATTCCCGATAATTAATTAACCTTATCCTCTTCCGGAATTTATAGGTTCATAGGAGAGGTATTCGAGGATTTAGTTAGAGGAGGGATTATATCTAGCGCTACTTAGTATATATCACTAAATCCTCTTCCTTTATATTCCTACTTAATCGAATTTTACGAGGGGTTTATAGGACTAGTATTTAATACAGAAGGAGGATTAGTCTCGTAGACTACTTCTAGGGTGAAATATTAGTATATAGTAAGAAAGTTATATCTCATAAACCTAAAGATACTATAATTACTTTCTTGAGATATTCTACTATTTTATACTCTACTTCTAATTTCATATCTATAAGGAGTCGCGAAGTTTAGTTAATATTAGTTCACTAGAAACACTAAGCACTATCACGTGTAGTCGTGGAATACTCGTTATATTTATCGTTAGTGAAGTGGTATATTATAGAAGTTAGGGAGTTTAGTTTAGGAGGTTGAGCTACTAAACTATACTCCCGAACCTCTACTATACCTAATTAGGTCTAGTCTATAGGATAGGCCGTATACATAACGCGGCACGTGATAATCTATAAAGTATAATCAAATACTAGAAGCTCTCTGAAAACATCGAAAAACGTAGTTTCTCATCGAATACATACTAGTTTCCTAATTAGGCCTAGTCCCACGCTCTCTAACTATACCGTATGTCTATGTGATACCCTCTCATCGATATCCCCGCTTCTATACATTACTCTCCTACTCTCCTCCGCTCTATACATTACCTTATTCGCGTTTAACCTACTCCTCTATATCTAGTTATATAGTATTTGTATTAATTAGGTATTTAAGGGCGTTCGTAGGCTTCAATTTCGTTATAGAGTCGGTAGGATTCAATTCTCTCTTAATCTACTTAACCTCCGTGATCTCTCATCGTTCGTACACCTAGTAGAGGTATATTATATCGATTATAAGTCGCTTTTCTTACGTGGTTCTAAGCTTTACGAGGTACTTATATAGGGATTTCGAGTCTATATAGATAACTAGTAGTAGATTGATCTCTAGAGCTCTATCGACTATCGATTTAACTATAGCGCCTATATTAAAGCTATATACTATACTATATAACTTAGAGGCTAGTACGCTTCAGGTAACTCTCTTATACTTTGTAGACGACTAGTGGATAATATTCGTGTTCTAAGTAGTATTAGCTAAGGCTAGAACATAGCCTATTTGTGAGGATAAATCTCTATTATTTATAAAGGACGAATTAGTTAATATAATTAAGTAGAGGGTCTCCTTATCTAGCTTTACGAATCGTAGTCCCCTAGTAGTATTCTTAACCTATTACTAGAGGCGCCTATTAAGTGAACTAACGTCGTTTTCTATAGGTTCGATAGCTTAAGTAGCTATTACGAGGTTATAGGACACTTTAGGTTAATAGACTAATATAATATAGGCTCCTCGGGCTCATTAGGCTATGTATTATTCCTTAATCGTAAGGTTCATATATATAGCACCTCTACTACTCGTCGTAGTAGAGTTCTTAGTCGATATAGTCTTAAGGTTACTATACTAGCGCTCCTATATAAGGGTAATTCTAGTAATCTTAGTTTCTGTATTCATAGTGTTTTTAGAGGTTTCAGTAGTTTCGGCGTATATAATACCTCTATTAAACTTCAGATTATAGTTAAAGGTAAGTTATTCCCGCTCCTTAGCTAGGAATTAAGCTTCCTTAAGCTTTAATTACTCTAATTCCAGGAAATCATTATCGCCGACGATTAGAGTATTATTAGTTTATAAGCCTACTATACCGAATAGTTACTTACTATATAAGAGGTATAGGTTATAAGTTAATTATTCTATAGTAAGCTCGTTAATATAGTAAGAGTAGTAAGTCTTGAACTAGTGGTTTCTAGCTTCTAGTATACTATATAGTAGTTTTATGACCTTTAGGACTAAATCGTCCTATAGGTATAGGTATTTAGTAAGCTCTTATAATAGTTTTATATAAAAATCGCGATTTAGGAGAGTCGTCGATTAAATATACGCCTATGAGATATCTCGTAAGTAAAGCCCTATAGTTTTAGTCGTTATAGTAGTAATACTAAGGATAATTCTCTAGCTAATATATTAAATAATTAGTAATTAAGTTAATATAGTATACTTCTCCTAATTATTATATACCTGAATAATAAGTCTCGATTTACGAAGCTCTTTATTAGTACCCTCGTTCTTAATCTCGTTAACGAACCTAGAGTTAAAGATACGTACTCCCTCTAGTACCTCTAAATATAAAGTAATCTCAAAGACCCCCTTTTCTAGGAGTCCTTCGATTTTAGCTTAATAGGAGTCCTTATACTAAACGTCGTTCGTTAGGTATACGTCTCTTATTCCCTCTACTTCGATTTCGTTATCTTATAGGAATACTATAACTTTAGGTAGTATTTTATAAGGTCGTCCTCTCTCGTATTTCGGAGGGATAACGGGGGGAATTATACTTACTTCGCCTTAGCTATTACTATTATTATATTCAGGATTAGGGCTAGAATCGTCGAGATTAAGGCTTTTATCTCCCTATAAGAATAGCTTTATAGAAGTTAAGTAAAAGGAGGTATCACCTTATAATAAAGCTAGTATATATAACTCACCCTCTATAGATACTAGCTTATATAGCTTTTCCTACTACCCTAGTTAACTAGTATTTCCTTCGTACTATACTAAGACTTCTAAATTCAATAGAAGTTTATATATATTAGCTATAGAGGGTCTATTACGTGTATTCAGGGCTCTTACTACTTCGTGACTAGCTCGTATTCTCTTTATCTCCTCTATCGCTTTTCTTAGGGTATTTGATCACTATATGACTAAAGGGGATAGAGGATCGTATTCGCTTATTAGAGGTAAAGTACTATAAACTAGGAGTATAGGAACGATTCTATCTAGTCCTATAGTATTATTAATCGCTTTAAAGGCTATTTATAGTACTATATCCTTATTAATTCCCTTGATTTCGGCGATAATGATCTTATAGGCTCGTTAAACCATATTGTGACGCGTGGAGTGACGCGTGCCGCTTCGCTAGTAAATTTAGCGTCACGTGACAGCGATGACGCATGCGGCTGTCACTTGTATTTAGAACACCAGAGCTCCTGTATTCAGAGCTTCCCTCCTTAGTTTAGTATCCTCGGAATAGAGCTACTCTACCTACTTTCCAAGCCCAGAGACCCGGTCTCGTGACACATATTATAGTACTATTCGACGATTCTAACTAAATAGTAGGCTTCTATAGGGATAATCTTAATCTTAGTCCCTATTGAATTCGTAAGCTATATAAACTCTTTACTAGTAAACTACTTCCTATTATCTATAGTAATCTAATCGAGAAGTCCTAAATAAGTATTAATCTAATATTATTTTAGGGTATCCTATATATATTAAGTACTAAGGCTCTATAGTTATTATCCCGCTTAATACTATATTCCTTTATCAACGATATATAATATAGGCTTCTTATATATATAGAAAATATTAATAATAATAGAGAAATTAAAGCTAATATTATCCCTTAAATTAAACTTGAATTAGCTAGGTGATTTCCTATTTAATTAGTACTACTCGTAGTATCTCGTAAGGTATTTGAGGGCTTATTTATCGACTTCGTAGCCCGCTCGTTTTAGGATATTTCGTAGTTTCTCGATTAATAGATAACTGAATTAATAGTATAATCGTCATAATTCAGGTTCTATAAGGAAATAAGGGTTAGAGGTAAAGGATTCTAATATAAAGGTCTTTAGGGAGGTGTCCTATAAGAGGAAAGAATAGCCGAATTATCGTATTACTAGTATCTACCTCTTAGTAGACGTAATTAGTTAATTCTAAAGGTTATTAAAATAGACCTTTAGTTCGTCTATATCTACTAAGCTTAGTAAAAATAGAGTCTTCGAGGGTATAATATAGAATCATATAAGCCCGATTAGTATATCTATAATCGTAGATCCTAAGGAAGACGATGTAGTAATTCTAAACTTGACTTTAATACTCCCTTTAGTGGATCTATCGAGCTTAATACTATCGTCCATCTATTATAAAACTTAGAATTAATCGAAACTAGTAGTTGAGTATTTAGTAGCTCTAGTATCTATTATAATTCTATAAAAGTAGTTAGTATTATACCTAGATATACCTCTTACTATAAAGGTTTAGGTATCCTCTATAGGTAGTTTACTAGATTCTATAGTATAGTTCTCTCCTATTAATAAGTAAGTATAAGAGCGGTTTATGAGGTTATTACGAGGTCACTAGCTATATTTAATAGCTTAGGAGGTTATAAATCAGGAGTAGTAAAGAGGGTTTCAACTCAAGTAAAGTAGGAATCCTATTCCTTAAGGTCCTCTATATCTACTAGTAGAGTATTAAAAGTACTACTTAATTTGTCCTCTCTACTCCTATTATCCTATTCATCTCCCCTTTCCCCTTTAATAGACGCTATATAGTATAAATACGCCTTTATAAACTTCCTCTTAAAGTCTAGAGAGTCTAGAGCTCTAAACCTATAGAGGTTTCTAGCTCTAAATCGAGCCTTCTCGTCCTATTACTCCTTATCTATATGTTTCTAGGATTAATAGTCTAGTTTCCCGTATATAAAGCACGACTTTGAGGGGTCTATATCTCGATTATAAGGTCTATAGGGGTTCGTGTAGTTAGTATAGTATTAATAATTTCCGAACTAGTAGTTATCTGAGTAGTTATTTAAGTGATATCGTCGATTAGTAAAGAAGATATCTATATTATTCGGATTAAGCTTCTTAAAAGCTATAATTAAGGACTATAGCTTATAGAGAAGCTTACTAAGGGCCGCTAGAGGGTCTGAAATAGCGTATTTATATACTTCGAAGTCTTAATAAGTAGTAATAATTTTGTTATAGAGAAACTCTATCGTTTTTAGGGTAAGTATAAAGCTATATTACAGTTCACATAATTCGTTGATTATTAACTAAATGATCTCAAAAGTCGATTTTCCTGTGTATTTCTCTGATATTAAAGACTATATAATCATGTTCTATTAATCTAGATTTCGTTATTAATATCTAGGGTCTTTAAAGAAGCTATAGAGGTATATAGAGACGTAATCGAACGAGTCCTTAGATATATAGTTATTATAGAAGTAGTCTAGTACTAGTCCCTTGAGTATAGTAGGAAAAGCCTTTATAATAGCCTCTTTCGGAAGCTCTATGTATTCGTAGATATCGTAGAAAATAGTGAGTTTCTAATTAAAGCTACTATTCCTATTATCCTACTTCTATTTATCTATATAGATTCTAGTAATCTCCCTAATTAGCTTCGCTCTACTAGTTAGTAGGAGGATAACTAGTAGTATTAGTAGAGGTTATAGTAGTTCTAGGGCTAATATATATCGCTCTTAAGGTGAGGAGGGTCGACGAGGTAGTTGAGGGGGTACGGGAGTCTCTAAAGGGGTCACGAGAGGTGTGTCTTAACCCGACTAGTTCGTCGATATAGTAGTTTCTGTTTTTCTAACTATAATATAGGCCGAAGTAATTAGTCCCTTTAATAGATCTATTCGAATTCCGCTTACCTAATTAATATTAGTGTTATTCTATTCGCTTTTTATTCTCTCCTTAATAATATTAACTAAGGACTACGTAATTGAGAGTCTCTAGTAGTTCTATTCGACGTAAACACCTCTATACTATAAGTAAGCTCATAGGACATATAGTTCGGTGTAGTTCATCTAGCTAAAGGCTATAGTATCGAAGTCTTTAAAGTCCTCCTAGAATAGATCCTATAGGTTCTCGTTACTTTATCGATTTATGATATAGTAGTATATTCTAGCTTTATAATAGTTGTAGAGATCTTCCTTCGTCGCCTTACTTATATTAATTCTATTCTCCTATTTCCTGATTCTTACCTCCGCTTCGTTCGTCTCTATTCTCTCGGTATATATATATATATATATAGTTCGAAGTAGGAAAAGAGCTAAAGAGCTAAAATTGACTATAAAAGAGGTAGTTCAGTTCGAAGGTTTAGTATTAAAAGTGTCGCTTCGTAGCAAATACACGTCTATGACAGAGAAGTATATATATATAGGAAATCGAAGTAATTCGGTATAAAAATCGGAGGAAAATCGTAGGAAAACGTAGGAAGACCGAGGTTTCGGGAGGTTTGAGGTCGGAATTAAGGTGTTTTTCGGGTACGTACGTATAGTATATATACGTATCTCAGAGGTTCTCCCGGTATTATAGTAATATGTAAGTAGAATAGATAGTTTCCAAGTTCGTAGTCTTAGTACTATTAAGGTGGTTTTATAGGAGGTTCTGAGGTTCTAGGGTTCGAAGGGGAGGTATTAGAGGTTTATAGGTTCATAATTAAGGTGTTTTTGACTAGTTCCTATATATAGGGGATCATCGTAGATAGACGGGTAGTCGCTATAGTAGTTTATAGGTATGTTCGATCCTATAAATAGCGTTTTTGAGGTTCTCGCTCCGGGGTCGAAAAGCGATTAAAATAGAGGTAAAAGAAGTAAAAGAGTAGTCTCTACTAACTAAGAATAGCTAAGTAAATAGCTATTTCTGATAGCAAAAACTAGTTATTATTCTCCCTCGGCTACCGAATACTTCAAGGAGTTAATAAGTAGTTTCCCCCTTCGATATAGGAATAGATTAGATCGCCCTCGGCTACCGAATACTTTAAGGCTTTCTATTAAATCTACCTCTAATCTGAAAGTACTAACTAATTAGTATCGGTTTACTAGAAACACTAAGCACTATCACGTGTAGTCGTGGAATACTCGTTGCGTTTATCGTTAGTGAAGTGGTATATTATAGAAGTTAGGGAGTTCAGTTCAGGAGGTTGAGCTACTGAACTACACTCCCGAACCTCTGCTATGCCTAATTGGGTCTAGTCTACGGGATGGGCCGCGCACGTAACGCGGCACGTGACAATCTGCAAAGTGCGATCAAATAGTTAAGTAATGTTCCGAATAATGGTTTATCGCGCGGAGGTACTAAGAGTTAAGCCGCGAGTGCTTTTTTGAGCCGTATTATTATTCCTTCGACGTGACGATTATATTCGTTACGCGTTATCGTCTCGTAGAGCCAGATATCTACTTCGAGTTCCGTAGATATTACTATAAGCTCGTCCTCGTAACCTACCACTAGTTACGTAGTCTTCTCGAGAAATTCATTGAGCGGTAGATCCCTTTCCGTAATATCTCGGACACTTCTTATGAGGTTTTCGCGGAGCACCGTAGTTTTCGCTTGGAACCTTGAGTCGTACTTTGCCCATCTCGGATATTCTTGTTGCTATTCTTTAGAGAACGCATTTGACGGTATACTTTTTCGTCAGTATAAGAATACGTCCCCTTAGATTCTGAGGGCAGAGAATGGAACTGATTCTTCTGATTTGTGTCCACTATTGAGTTTATGCTGTGTTATTATTGTTGTGTCTATTAAGGACATTCTGTATGATTTTATTAAGTTGACACTGCTCAACTGACTGACCGCAGGAGAGGCACTTTTAGGTCTTTGGTGCTCAGAGTTCGGCCCCTCGATACTATGCCCCGTGAAATACGTCTGAAGCTTGCACGCTGCCCACTACGGGTTACCCTCGTGTCTTTTTGCTTTGATCTTGTGGTCAAATACTATATACTTCTTCATCTTGAGCAGATAATGGGTATAATACCCAAACGCTTGCTGTGGGCAACAAAAGCCGTCGTAGCTAGCCAGATGCTCGATTAGCTCACTCTAATCCTCAGGCCGAGGTTTATGCTCCTTAGGCTCTCTAGCACTCCTCAAGTTATAACTACTTAGGAGCTCTACAGACGTGCTGAGAACCTCGCCCAAGAGTCGGTGAGGCTCAGCTCGCAGGTGCCGCTCCTGGCTACTATACCCAGGGACGATACAAGACTTGCAAACATGACGCACGACGACCCGGTGGGTTACATTACACGAGAATATGATTGGACGGAGAGTGTGGCCCGGTAAACACTCGTTTATAAGGGGTCCGAGGAAACTGGTCCCTTACCGAAATGGCCCGCGCACGCGCCAATCAGCTTACCCAGATTTCTAGTCTCTTCCCGAGAGACCGCCCTCATATAAGAAGTAGGAAAAGTAATCTGTGCCTAATTAGGCGTTACCAGCCAACAGACTAACTCACGTTGCTATGAAGTTGTGAATCTTAGCCATTTATTTTCTCAACTCATTTATAATATCGGTTGTGCTGCGGCTAGGGTTGCGTTCCACCAAATAAGCGAGAACACCAAAATTCGCAGCCTTTCTCATTTTATTATTCCACTAACACCTTATAAAAATTGATAAATTTTGGATTTATGTATTCTTCGATGACCATCTATAAACAAAAAAGAGAATTTTCTTTTCATAAAATTATATCGCAATTGATATACTTTCAAAATAAGGGAAAACGCCAAGACAAAACGCAAACTCTTAGCTCTCCTTGATCCATATTCGGTATATGACTTCTTTCATGGCTTCCCAATCCTCCTCTGCCTCCTCTTGAACTGAGACTCAATCCCGTCCTCGAGGTAAAAGTAACCAGCACGTGGCTCCATCAGAGCTATTTACCTCTTTGTTTTGCTCTTCATATTTTCATCTGACTATGAATCACCCTTGCGCATTAACCCTTCCCTTTACAAGTTCCTCAATTCTCTTTCCATCATCTTAAGTAACCCCTCTAAGAGCCATTCCGGTTCCCCCTTATCTGCCATCAATGGACTGTGATCCCCAATCCAGCTCCAATTTTCCCTTGTCTCCTCTTGTCTGTCATTACCCCTACTAGCTGACATAGCAGTTTCCAGTGACTCTCCACCACCGTCTCGTATTCCAGGCGATACCCTATCCAAGCCAGAACCTGACTCGCCTTCGCTGAGTAACTTGACATACCAAGCCCACTCATCGAACGTGTATCTTGTAGGCGGATAACTTTTGGCATGTGTTATTACTGCACCGATTTCTTTGACCAAGAGGCACAGGAGGTTCTTTCTTCTTTCCCGAGTGAGTGCAGCTTCCCTCACTCCGCTTTTTGCTGCAGGAGATAAGATCTGTGTGGTGATTGCGGAGGGCTTCGAATCGAACTCTGGGAAAGTTTGGGCGTTGTGGCTTGTGTTGTCTAGGATTGTGGAATCCGTTTCGTGGGTGTCGCTTTTGAACCTAGTTGCTTTGGTCGCTCTATAGTCCGCTCGTTTGAAGGAAGCTTTGAAACCTCCTTCAGGTGCAAATATGGCCAAATCCCCCGCCCACAAGAGCACATCACCAATCTTCCTCACAATAGTATCTCCCATGTTTGAAATGAGGATTGTGAGGGAAGGTACGGCGAGAAGGGACCAGAAGACGAAATACGCCTTTCCAGCGGGTGATGTTGGGTAGAAATCGCCATAGCCAATAGTGAGAAGTGAGGTAAAGGTAAAATATAACGAATCGAAATATGACCATGACTGCGCTTTTTCTGTGGCTTTGAAGATAGATGCACTGACGAACCACAGTACGAACCAGGCGGAGGCAGAGATCAGGAGGGAAGCCCAGCGGCGTTTGGTGATAGCTTGATCTTGTATCTGGCGCATGAGCTCGAATTCTTGCCTAGAACCATGAAACTCTGCTTCGTAGGTATTTCGGGAAAGGTTAAAGTCGACTGAATCTAACGTTCCTCCTTTCTGTCCCTTTTGTAATTCCTTTAGGACTCGCTGTCGCAACTTCTCAACTAATATAGTGCCCATTTTCACTTTCCCCCGGTCCACTACTAAGCTTCGGATAGTGCAAATTATTAGACCGATGATGATGATTCCGCCGGTCGCAAACGGAAATAGTAGGCTTCGACCGACATGCGTGCTTGGAGCGAAGTCACCGATTCCCACTGTTAGGATGGTATAATCTGCCCAGTAAACAGCATCTAAGTATTTCCAGTCTTCAATATGTGCATAAACAGCAGCTCCTGACAGAAGATAAAACAAAAAGCCACTAGTTTGGATCATCAAACTCCGGCGACGGACAGTCAACTTGAATTCCTCGTCATAGTGACCTTTATAGAAACCAAAAACCGTTACTACCATCATGGTCGCAACAAAGAAGTAAAGAACAGCCGAAAACACAGCATAGTAATACGCTTGTGTTAAAGCATACTCAGATGGCGAAGCAAATTTCAAGAGCGTTGCCACTGTTGCAGTCAGTGCAATCAGTGAAACAGATGAAATGTACCTATTCTGTTGTCAGCATAATCACCTATCCCAAACTGCATATAAAAAATACCATCCAATGATTATAATACACTGTGCGATGGAGAATCTCACTCTCCCCGCCATGTTTAAGAACAGGAACAAATTTGATATGAGTGCTACAGCTAATTGTGCTGCATTAACGCCGATAAGCCTGTTATTGAAATTAGCTAATGAGACAACGGTTGAAATCGCTTCAAACGGTGAATAAAGGTTCAAGTCTTGCCATTTCGGATTATCAATATAATTCGCAAGCTCTTGCACCTCTTGTCCTAGTGTGGCAACTCTCCAAGGCACTGTGAGAGCGCATACACTGAAGGCTGATGCTATTGGTCCACATGTGCCCGCGATTAAAGGGTAGGGAAACCACCAACGGCTGTGATAAAAGAGTTAGCATGGTAGTTAATGGCTATATTGGATAAATTGAGGAGTAGATCAACAAATCAAATGGGATAATTAACTCAATGATTACGGCTGCCTCATGAAGGGGTCGGACATTGGGGTTCTAGTTTACGAACCTCGGGCCCTGTTCTGTTGGGTGACTCGCTTCAGGTTCCCTCCCCTTTTCTTTTTGCCTATCTCGGCCCCTCACAAGGTTTGATGCCCACTTCCAGAAAGCGAAATTCCTCATCGTTGTATTCTGAGAAGGATTTGAGAGAATGCTTCGATAATTGAAGATCCAGGTACTCAAACTTATAGGCCTTTGACTGCCCTTTCCGAGATGCACTTCGCGATTCCTTTCGAGGAGCCTATACGATTCTGGATGGAGCCTGGCGCCCGTTTCTAGATGCATATGATAACGATTTCTATCAATTATTATAGGCTCGTTTCGCAACCACAATATATGGGATGCAGTAATGATATGATCAATCCGTCCACCTTATAATTCATGGCTTTCGCGTCTCCCGATAGTATAATTCCGAGGACAGGGTCTTACAAGATCGAGAGCAGCACCGGCATGTAAGATTACGATGCCGATGACCGCTCAAGTCGCCTGGGGAAACCGGATGTCCTGACAGTGATCCAACGGGTTGTTGGTGGCTGAGCGAAGATGGTCTGCGTGACTAACAGAATCTAGGGTCTGAATCGCTTGGCCCGCACCCCCTCACCTGCACAACAAACAGTGGAACGCCTTTTCGTAGAGTGAATAGGGATTGGAACGCACTCGCAAAACCTGCCGCACATTCTTGCGGCAAGACGGTCAGCTACTAGGGTAGAGGCAAGACAAATCGAATATGCAAGTACCTGTACAACATCTTGCTTTATTATTGGCCCCGAAATTGGTCTGCAGAGCCCAGCAAATTTGATCGATCTCTAAGGGAAATCTGTAAGCACACATAAACCCAAGTATCGTTGTTTTCCTCTTACTCTACTCCTCGAATTCCGCACTCTGAAGGATCTTGAATGGTCAATTAGTGCAATATGAAGGGAATTTGCAACTTTCTTCGGTCAGTCGCGGTTATTAATCTTTGTTACTGTGGGTATAGTGCTACAACTACCTAGCCATTCTCTAGGTGAATAATTTACTAACATTTGTCCTGAAGCGGGGATCATCATACACGGGGAGGCCTCTGCCGAAGAAGATGCTGCAATTGCACTTCCTGTCCATGCGATACAGCGTGGTGCTCCTGATTCTCCTACCGGGGGATATGCGCCAGGGAATGTCGGCTGTCCTTCGAATCGTCCCGTTATTCGAGCTGCCTCTATACTTTCCGCAAGCGAGACCGCATGGCTTTCGCTCCGAAGAAACAAGACAATTGCACCAATGACCTCGTTCCTCAATCGAGCGAATATATCTGGATTCGATGCGTCAGAATATATCTCTAGGATTGCTAATAACCCTACTGCTCTGCCCAACATTGGGATTGCAATATCAGGCGGAGGCTACAGAGCAATGTTGAATGGAGCCGGCTTTATCGCCGCTGCAGATAGTCGAACGGAGAATTCTACCAATACAGGCGGAATTGGAGGCCTCTTACAATCTGCGACATATCTCTCGGGTCTTTCTGGCGGTGCTTGGCTAGTCGGCTCACTCTACGCAAACAATTTTAGTATCGTCACCACGCTACGTGACGGTAGCCCTGGCTCATCTGTTTGGGAGTTTGGAAACTCAATTCTAAAAGGCCCTAAATCAAGTGGATTGTCAATCGCAAATATTGCCGACTATTACGATATTCTTGAAGCTGACGTTGATTCAAAAACTAATGCTGGATACGAGACGACCATTACCGATTATTGGGGGCGTGCTCTATCCTTCCAACTTGTCAATGCTTCCCATGGTGGCCCGGCATATTCCTTCTCGTCAATTGCACTAGACGAAAGCTTTGTTAGTGGCGAGACTCCATTTCCAGTCCTAGTGGCTGACGCTCGTGCGCCTGGAACCACGGTTATATCCTTGAACTCAACTGTATACGAGTTCAACCCATTCGAACTTGGTTCATGGGATCCAACGACGTACGGCTTTGCGCCACTCCGTTATATTGGATCCAATTTCTCCCGCGGGGTTATTCCACTGGATGCACCTTGCGTTCGCGGTTTTGATCAAGTTGGCTTCGTAATGGGCACTTCCTCTTCTCTTTTTAACCAATTCCTTCTCCAAATTAATTCGATGACTATACCTAATAAGTTGAACGATACTCTCACATCGATTCTGGAACGGATTGGCTCAAACGAGAACGACGTTGCTTCATTCAAACCGAACCCCTTTTTCGGGTACAACAACAACACAAACGAGAATGCTCAATCTACTCAGTTAACTCTTGTGGATGGCGGCGAGGACGGACAAAATATCCCTCTCTCCCCTCTTATCCAACCATTCCGGGCAGTGGATGTCATCTTCGCTGTCGACTCCTCTGCAGATACAGCTTTCTACTGGCCTAGTGGTACCTCTCTTGTGGCAACCTATAGACGCTCCCTGAACATGACACTCGAAAACGGCACAGCCTTTCCAGCCATTCCTGATCAAAACACCTTCATAAACCTGGGTCTCAACAACCGTCCCTCGTTCTTTGGCTGTGACGCGGGCAATCTCACTGGCGAAGCTCCCCTCCTTGTGTACGTGCCCAATGCGCCATATGTCATTCAGTCGAACTTTTCCACATTTAAGCCAGACTACAATAACACTGAAAGGAACCTCATGATTCAAAATGGCTATGATGTGGCAACGATGGGCAATGGTACTGTGGATAGAGAGTGGCTTACTTGCGTGGGATGTGCAGTCCTAAGCAGGAGCTTCACGAACACAGGCACAGAGGTCCCAGCTGCTTGCATCGCGTGCTTTGATAGGTACTGCTGGAATGGAACAGTGAATTCTACATTGCCGATCAGCTATGAGCCGGCATCTATGTTGGAGATCAGCGCTGCAAACGGTGGGGATTTTATCAATAGGGGCTTCATGATGGTGGTTCTTGTTGTATCGTTTTTCGTGCTTATTATCCTGTGATGAGTGTGTCTTTGGACGGACTAGCTTGTGATTGCCCTCTAATATTTGTAGTTACGATTCCATATAAGAGTATCTTGTAATTCATTTGAGTATTTGGGCATCAACAATTCCAGTTGCTTTTAGCTATCGAAATCCATGAGAGAAAATCAGAACCAAACTCAACGAGTTCGCCCCCACCCAACCCGGGTCGTGAGTCGAAATGAACGCAACACATTGCCACGAATCATCTAAACAGCAGCCGGCCATTTCGGCATACGCTTTTGTACCATCAAGCTTGGTTCCCAACACTATAAGTGGCGGCTTCGGTGGTGTCTTTGGTAGGCACAGCCTCCTGATTGGTCTTGTGCCGCCAACGTGCAATTCTGGAGGGGGTTGAAATATGATCCATCTCACCGCTGGAGGACCTCCAATCTCTTGGATATTTTGCGCATACATATATTCCCTACTCTGTGTGTAAGTATATAGTCTTCACGATATCAGAGGTAAGGAGGAGGGTATGACCTACAAGGATCCCGCTGAGAAGCCAGCAGCAACCGCCAATGAAACTGAAAGCCAGAGTAGCCCTCCACTTTGAACATGCTGCTGTTCCGATGACAGATTGCGTAATTGAGCCGCGTGGGGCTGTATACCAATACCTGCCCCAATAGTATCCCCAAGAGTCCCAATACCAATACGATTCGCATCCACCGGACACAGTGAGCTATAGTTCCATATTACTATGAATAGAACAGATAAAACGCTCTCTTAACGGCAACAATGGAGTAGCTCACATTACATAGCAACGCAAAGGTAACCGTCCAGCATATAAAAAGGGCAAAGTCGAGACCGAAGCAATAGAACGAGTACTTTAGCGGGGGGGAAAGGACGAGAGAAGCCAGTATACTAATGCCAGCTATTACTTCAGCGTAGATGATGCGAGAACCTGCGTGGGCATGGGCAGAGGATAGAAAGTATAGATATCGTCCTAAGACACCGGCGACAATAGCAGCCGAAATGAGTTCGCCAACGCGAAGGATCAGAGAGCAGGTCTTAGATGCAGCACCCATTATAGTAACAAATGTGATGACAGTGAAAGATTTTGCTGAGTGCCGCGTGGTTTGTGAATATAATAATCTGGTGAATATAATGCCGCTCGAGGAGACAAAACTGGGTTTAAAGGTAGAATGTTGGGAAGGAAGTGCGGCTTATGTGGTGAAATGCCCAGCAGCCAATCTATTAGAGCACACTGAAATTTTTTGAAGGAAAGAGCAAGTATTGTGACACTGCACAATGTAGATGAACCTCGTAATGGCCAGATAGACGTCAGGGCTGGGCATCTGGCAAACTCGCTGCTCTGGAATGCAATTGGAGGATTCGAAACTACAGTGGCGTGGGGCTTGTCTGTCAAGTTTTCGAAATCACATGTAAGCCAAGTCATCCAGAAGTCATCCTGGGTTGAGGCGAATACGTAAACCAGGGTGGGGAGAGCAGATCGGATCGATCGATCGATCGATGACAAACGCTTTCGCTACGATGCACACGCATGGCGTTGAACAGGTATTCTTTTAACTCTCATTTGACATGTGAACTGGAACGCTGAGTTGGTGCACTTCGGAATTCATGAACTACCTGCATTTTCAGTAGAATATATTGAATTACGAGATGATTTGGTGTAAGAGATACGGTCTAAATGAAAACCTATTTAAAATAAACCTAAGATATTATATAATGTGATTAGTATTCCATACAGCAACCCTTCTCCCTTGCTTTACTCGTTAAGTGTTCTGGGTATAGCTTTGTTTGAGGCCTGTAAATCTTATTGAGTTACCACCAAAGATTACGCAAGTTTCCACATGACCGATAGAGCTTCCTCCCGCTATCCTAGAAGGAAAGCGGTTGGGAAACCACGCATCCCATCAGCTGTTTTCGCCATCGAAACGGGGTACAAGCCAACGATTAAAAGCGTACGGAGAAACCCGCGGCAGGCATCTAAGCCCTCACTAACGCTGCTTAAGGCACTGATAATGACTGGGCTTCAAAACGTGGCCTTTACTGGGAAATCATTATCTAGTTCTAAATCACGCAGCGGAATTGATTCTTCCACCCTTTTGGCAGAATGGGTAGGACTAGGCTGGATGAGCATCTGATTTACATCTTGATTTCTTAGTACTTAAATTAAGGTGGATGCACGGATAGACTAAATATCAGCGCTCCTTCTTTCTTGATTTCGGCGAGAACAAACCTGCGTCCTCAGCGTGCGTTCAAGAACTTCCAGAAATCAAAGATACGTATACTCAGTTGGGCTGACGCATTCAATATGGCCCGCGGTCATGCTACACAGATTGGTCACTTGAGGCAACCCGAATCAACCAACGCATATCTTGTAGGAGATGGGATTGCATCTTTGGCTGCTGCTGTCCATTTTGTTCACGATGCGCGTGTTCCTCCTTCGCAGGTACATATCCTGGAATCGGGGCCAGGCGAATCTTTGTGGAGCATCGGAACTCCTGGGTGTGGCTATGTCGTGTCGGCTGAGCAGATGCTGAATTTCAGCTGCGTGTGCTTATATGATCTACTTTCCATCGTCCCTTCGCTGAATGATCCTGCGAAGACTGTGAAACAGGAGATAGACGAGTTTAACGCTGTGCCTGGAAACAGAACATACGCCAATTCTAGACTTATTGCAACAGGCACAGACGGTCCGCAAATTGTGGTTGCTAAGGAGCTCGGACTGAGAGAGAAAGACACGCGAGATCTTTTCTCAATATATAGGGAATCAGAGAAGAAGCTGAGTAGCCTCAAAGTCACAGACTGCTTCGAGGAAGAATTTTTCAGGACAAACTTCTGGTGTATGTGGGCTACGATGCAAGTTGAGAGCTTATCTTTGTATTGAAGATCTTTATTTGACAATAGCCTATAGGTTTTCATTTCAGCCTTGGCATAGCGCAATGGAGTTTCGGCGGTATCTCCACAGATTTGTTCTCGGTTTACCGAGGATAAATACACTTGAGCGCTTAGACCACACACCATACGATCAATACGACTCTATTATCCTCCCAATTGAGACTTATCTAAAGGCTCAGGGCGTCAATTTCAAATACGGTATGGATTACCCTATCTTCAAGACTTCGAGGTAAAACCGACTAATCCTTTGGCAGATACTGGAGCTGTCAGACTTGCCTTCGCTGAGAGTTCTGACATCAAAGTCGAGGGGATCCATTTCAGTAAGGATGGTGACAAAGAATTTATCCAGGTGGAAGGCTCCGACATTGTCTTCCTGACCCTTGGTTCGACTACAGCTTGCACCTCCATTGGTAGCAATCACTCTCCATCAGGGCCACTCCCGTCCGCACACGATGCTCTTAGAGCATCAAATGTTGGCTGGAGTAACTGGTCTTCCCTCTTCTTTTCATCCCTGCTGAATACTCCTCACGTCTCTCAACTCGGCAACCCTCTGAGTTTCTACTCTCGCATGACGGAGTCCTGCTCGTTGTGGTTCACAGTAACTCTTGAGAACCCGGAATTCTTCAAGTTGTTTGAGGAGTTGACTTCCAACGCTCCCGGCAGAGGTGGATTAACGACTCTCAAAGATAGCAGCTGGCTTTTGAGTATCGTCGTCCCGCACCAGCCATACTTCCTTAACCAACCTGATGGCGTCCAAGTATTTTGGGGTTACGCGCTCTTTCCAGAGAAAATTGGCGATAGAATCCGCAAACCAATGTTCGAGTGCACCGGCCAGGAAATCTTTACAGAGCTCTTAGGACATCTCAACTTCCCTGAAGATTCTTCATGGAGAGATTCCATCACTATTCCATGCATGATGCCGTATGCTACAAGTCCGCTTCTGACAAGGACACATGAAGATCGGCCACAGGTGATTCCTAAGGGAAGCAGTAATTTGGCACTGTTGGGTCAGTTTGTGGAGATTCCTGAGGATGGCGTGTTTCCTCTAGAGTATAGTGTTAGGGGGGCTCAGACGGCAGTCTTCAAGATGATGGGATTGCAAAAGCAGCCAAAGGAGATCTACAAAGGAGATCAAAATTTGAAGACCTTGGCAAAGGCTCTGAAGGCGCTATTGTCATAGTACTTTTTCCAACTGCTTTTAAGGGCGAAACGCATTGAAATTTCATATTTGCCTTTATGGTTTCTGCGAGAGTTTTGGTGGCGATTGGAGGACTCCATATTCGTATTCGCATAATCTATGTGTAACGGTGTTTACCAAGAGTCCCTTAATGCCGACACAAGTTAGGAAGAAATATATATGAAGTTCAATATAGAGATAGCACAACCTTCCCCCATCCCTCCTTATGAACATAGGTTTGCTCGTATTATATGAAGTAAGTTTAAATTGAAAGAGTGCTATTGAATTAACCAGAAGGATCGTCTTAATAATACTAACTTCAAATACCGCTCTTCAAAGAAGTAGAGTTAACAGACGCATAGAGAGAGGTGAGAACGCTGTTATTTAGAGCCAAAAATGCCACCGACTACAGTTTCAACATCCCCAGCATCATCCGGATACAAGCGAAAAGCGAGGGCGATGATGATATAACTATGCCTCTCAAAGTTAGCGGACTTAGCCAGCCATCTGATCTACCAGAAGCTCACGTTCCCAGGCACATGGACCCTTCGAGATAGTTACTCTTTCCATCTTGGAGTAAACTGTTGACGACAAGAACGCTCACGAAAAATACGATCGTCTCAAAGCCTTGGAAGTGAAGCGTCATCGGGTCCGCAGTATGCATGATCCAGCTAAGGATGACGAGAAGAGGAGTAACAAAGAGGGCAATCTGAATGCAGCTGCCAATCGCGACGTCGATACCCAGATCCATCTTGCCCTTATAAGCAACGCTTATGGCTGTGACACGCTCCTTGCTATTGCCAAGAATGGGCAAGAGTATAAGACCAACGAAGGTTTTGCTAATGTGGGTAGTTTTAAAAAGAGGGTTGATGCTGCCAACCAAGAAGTGTGCGTTAATAGTACTGGCTACTAGAACTATGACCAGGGCAATTACTGAGGCGATTGGTGATAAGGTCTGGCCTGATTGCCTCGCTTCTTCGCTTCTTTCTGCCTGGTTTTCGTTGAAGAGGCTGGCATGCGAAATGAGTCGGAAATACAGATAAAGGATATAGAGAATAAGCAGGATGACAGCAGCGCCTCGGGAGAGCATCACAATTTTATCTCCTGAGCCAGATTTGGAGTTATGGAGAGCAGCGTCAAGAGTTGCGGGAATGATGAGAGAGACAGACGCAACAACCATCAACGAAGACATTGTTGACGCTGCTGCGGTGTTGAAGTTTGACTCCTGGCTCCTGATTCCACCAGCCAGGAAGCAGCAGCCGAGGACCTGAGTTGTTAGCTGCGTTAAATTGCAAGCGTAGGTGTACGCACATACCAAAAGGATATTGGACAAAATGGTTCCAAGCATGTAGGACTGTACAACTCGAATTTCATTGTCTTGAACCGCAATAACGCTCACCTAAATATATCAGTTGGCAGCTCTTTACTCAGCAATACCAGACAGTATAAACTCACAATTATTTTCACTGAATTTGTGAACATTATACTAAACAGCCCTCCCCACGGTTGGCGCAATTTTGTTGATAGCTCATTAATTACAAAGGTAAGGAGCACCGAGAGCGGTATGATAGCCAAGAAATTAAGTATAAAGACAGTTGTTGGAAGCCAGGAGCGCGTTCCAGCAACGCTACCCAAAGGAACAAAAACGAGGAGAACATTGATGTTGCTGCTAGCAGCAAAAAGCCAGATCAGGCGGCAGATATTCGCCGGCCATCGCACATAAGGTCTGTTGTCTTTCCAGAGAAGTTTTCGTCCCTCAGCAGCTCCTAGAAGAGGCGTATTCTCATAGCTGCTCATAGTGGTCGCTTCGACTCTGCTTGTCCCTACTTTAACCAACGTTTTAACGTGCACGGCGTCTTACCCAGTGCTGGCCAATTTAAGTAACAAGGCCAGTCGGCCGGGCTGTATTTCCCTGTCTGTAGCAGAATGGACGTGAAAAGCCACAAATTCGAAGATCTTGGCCCACGCACTGTACTCTGTGCCATACCGTCGCTTATTTTGATGGTTTTGGCGTAGAGAGTTGGATAAAAACTTTGAGGCGTTTATTGCATACAGAGTTCATGTAGGCCTCGTGCCATCCTGATAGAGCAGCGGGTATTATTGAGTAAGATGCTGCAGACCATCGGGCTTTGTTAAGCTGGAACTGCTTGGCGCGTTTTGGTGACGAAATGGGCCTATAAACTCGACCAAGGTGCGGGCGCTGAACTTACAGTCTGGACTTGGCGGCCGATTGCCAAGATAAAAAAAAATGCAATGTGGAGGTTCTCAAAAGAGGGGTTGTTGGAGGCTAATTGGGGCTTAATTCCGATTGGCAACACAGAAGAAGTGGCACACAGTTAGGCTACCTACCCCGCAGCTGGAACTGCATATCAACCATTCCATGTGAAGATCAGGAGAAGAAAGCGACCCTGGCGTCCGATTGGTAACACAGAACATGGCATGGTGCCTAACTCGCCACGGGAACTTCACGTCACCCGTTTCCATGAATAACCGAAGTAGGCACAGTTTGCCTAGCTTCGCCTAACCAGTGCTTACATTCAGTGCAATATTGGGGTGAACGAGATTGCCTGTCTCCTGCGCTGGGATTCTCTCGACCATCCCCTTGCAAACATCTTGGCCGAATCTTATATCTGTGTCCCATCTATCACATTCGCCCTAATCGGTTGCGATTTCCTATTTTCATTGAAACATTGGTGTTGGAGGTAGCATCAGTAGTAGCTTATTCAGCGGACTGCATCAGTGATACTAGTGCATGATTCACGAAGTCAATTGCGTTGACCGGCAAAAACAGAATACATTCCTCAAGGCTGGCTGACATGACATCCTGGGCACGGCGCGAAAGCAGCACCTGAGTTTGCATGTGATTAGGGCGGATTTTCGATCTCACAGCTGCTGTTCTACACGTGCCACTGATAAGTTCACGTCTTGTGTTTCCTCTAACTCATCTGGAAATTGCTTGTGTAGCTGTCTGTATTGTTAAACATCTTTCATCAAACAAGACACAGAGGCATAACTCCTAAAGCAATCTTGCTAGCCACATAACAATTATTTGAATCTTCTTCACTGCTCGTTATGGGAGGGGGTTCAGAATTCCCTCAGAAGTGCTCCCAATGGGGCTCTGGGGTTTGCGAAAATGAAAACAAAATACATGGCCAGGACTCGTATCTTCGCGCGGTAGTTGATATGGGGAGGTACAAATCTCTCGCTTTTCTACATTCTTCTTGGATTGCCTGGACTCAACCTTACTTTTATCATGAACCTCTGGAGAAATATCCCTCTCGAGCTACTGTCCGCAAGTTTTTAATACCTGGCTAACTACCGCTTCCCCACCTCTAGTAATGGTATCCGTTTCTCAGTCTCCGACCTCTCACCCCCTACCTCGCGCATTCTTCCTACTATCCATGTTCACCGTCTCGACATATCCCTCTTCGACGCACAATTCGATTCTAAAACCGGCACTCGCATCCCCATTCCTTGCTCTATAATTGAAGCTGTCATCGCCGCTCTTCTCCGCTTCCAGATCATCTGCATGGATCTTGGGGTCCCCGATAATAGCATACGTATTATTGCTACCGAAGCGACGCGAACAGCTATCAACTCTATCGAGTTCCGCAAAGAGATTAAAGAAGCTACCGGCCTGACTGTAGAAATGCTGCCGAAGGAAGATGAGGGAAAGGTCGGGGCTTTAGGGATCGCGAGCAGCTTCTCAAATATGCACGGTCTAGTCATGGACCTTGGGGGTGGGAGCACACAGATTTCGTGGATGATTGTAAATGCAGGGGAGGTTCGGACTAGTCCGAAGGGGGCCTTTAGCTTTCCATATGGAGCAGCGGCGCTGACAAGAAGATTGGAGGAACTAACGGCAGGAAAGAGTAAGGATGAGGCGGAAAAGGAAAGGGACAAATTGCGTGAGGAGATGAAGGCGAACTTCTTGGATGCGTATAAGAAGCTTGAGATTCCCAAGGAGCTCATTGAAAAAGCTAAAAGGAACGACGGCTTCCCGCTCTATCTCTCCGGGGGCGGCTTCCGCGGTTGGGGTTATCTACTTCTCTATCAAAGCCAAGTGCATGGCCACCACTATCCAATTTCACTTATCAACGGCTTCTCGGCGCAGAAGGCGCATTTCGAAAATACGGAAGCCTTGAAAGAGGTCGCACGGACTGCACATCAAATCTTTCGAGTGTCGGACCGTCGCCGCGCACAGGTTCCTGCCGTCGCGTTCTTAGTCAATGTGCTTGCTAGAGCATTGCCCCATGGTATCAAAGAAGCTCATTTTTGCCAAGGTGGAGTTCGCGAGGGTGTTCTGTTTCAGGAGCTTACGCCGACCATACGCCTGCAGAATCCACTTGAGGTCGCGACCGCTCCATACACGCGACTCTCAGCCGCAGCTATTAGCGATCTCCTACTGTGCGCAATTCCTGAACCCTCAACGACAGACGCCAAAATGTTTCCGGAATCAATAGGTTCCCATGTGATCCGGGCTTTTGCTAACGTGCTCTACGTACATTCAGTCATGTCCAAAGAAACGGCCTCGACAGCGGCCCTCTACAGCACCAGCACAGGTCTGTTATCAACCTCTCACGGCGTGTCTCACTCTGACCGCGCCCTTCTCGCACTCATGCTCGAAGAGAGATATCAGGGGGAGCTACCCCCGCGAGAGGTCGATTTCAAGCTCAGCCTTGGCCAGCTCCTAACTACGGAGGAACTGTGGTGGACACGATACCTCGGAAAGATCGGATTCTTGGTAAGCTCGGTGTACCCGGCCGGATTCATCGACCAGGATAAGCCTCGAATGAGACTTTCGGCTTTGTGGGCCGCAGGTTTAGGGAAGGAGGGAACGAAAGAGGGGCTAAAGTTGAAGATTTCTATCGAAAAGGTAGAGCACGATCCGCTGAAGTTGAAGGAGACCTTGGAAGGTGGCGTCGGAGTAATAGAAAAAGTAGGGAAGAAAAAAAATTGGATTGGAGGGAAGGATGGGTGGGGAATGGCTGTTAAGGTAATAGTAGAAGAGGATGCACTGCTCTCAGGAAGAGAAACAGGTTCAACACTGTTGGCAGAATTGATTAATATTTAAGTTAAGGCATATCATAATCAAAGAGCATCCTCTTTATTAGAAATATCTCAATTTCGTTTCTAGTCTGTAACGCTGTTCTGAGCAGGTATCTACGGAGCTGCATTCACGTAATTACATCTATCCCTGTGAAAGACCATTATATGCCTCTTGAAACTTCAGTTACTTGTGCTTGTATTAAAGAATCCGGTCATCCGATTCTTCGTTGTTTGCTAGTAGATGACGTTGGCGTGCGTGATAAACAAGATATGAACAGGAGGGAAAATTGTTAGAAGATATCTAAAGAGCCTAATGTCGGAACAGAAGTTAATGATTTAGACTTTAAAAGATATCTTCAACTGTGGTCTATATATATATAACCGAAATCATTTATGAAATCAGACAGACTCCGATGGTTATGAATTCATCTCGAGCCTGAGACACTGGTTTAAAATGGTAAGCGAAGGTGATGATGGTAGGCTATTTAATTCTTGGGCAAGTACGCCTTCACTACTTCCTCAATCTCCTCTTCGGTCATTTCCTGGAGGCCAAAGAGGTCATTGTCCGTCCGTTCCAGCCGGCCACCGTAATTCTCCTGGAAGATCGCTACAAAGAGATAAGAATACAAGGTAGATATGTCATAAGTTCCCTGTTCAAACTTTGCATCTGACTCCGCTTTTATTTCTGCAAGGTCAACATGCACAGGCTCCCATACCTTCCCAGGTAAGTACTTCTTCGCGATGGCCAAGAGTTTGTTTTGGGTGACCACAGCATCCTGGACGTAAATAGCCCGGTTTTTCGTCTCGTCATAGTGTTCCAGGACCCCGACTACGGCCTTGGCAGCTGTGGCCATGGTAGTGGTGCTGAAGGCCTCGTCACCGCTTCCAAAGATTGTGGGCTTGTGTTGCGACAAATCGAGGATAAAGTTGTTTTGAAGACCCCAGTCCAGGAACACAGAATTTATAACATACGTGTATGTCATTCCTGATCTCAGGGTTCTCTCTTCCAGATGGTTCAAAACCTTGAGCTTGTTTTCGTAGACAGGAAGCTGTCGGGTAAGAAGGTTCAAGAAGTCCAAGCCAAATTCGCTGGGGATAAAGCGTTTAACTTTTGCGGCGACTGCAGCGTCGATTAGTTGATTATGAACTGATGCGTCTGTCCCCATACCGAGGGCACAGATGACGGCATCTTGTCCTTCCAGAGCGGCTGTGAGCATCTCCACTGACTCGTAGTCAACTTCCACCGCTTTTACAGGTGCGGAGACCGTGGTTTTGGATCCAACGCGCTTTAGGGCGGTGACATTGAAGTTCCCTGACTTGAGCAGCGCATCCAGAATTTTGGTGCCGATATTGCCCGTAGCCTATTAATGGTGGTTAATAGGATGAACTATCTAACGGTTTAATTGAGAGGACTTACACCGGCCAGGGCAACATTCACGATCTTACTCATTTTATGGTTGATTTGGCTAACAAAATTTGGTTCTGAGAGTTGCCAAAGTCAAGGAGACAGATTGTCACTTCCATATGTTTTTTTGGTGGTGAGGTAACTACAAGGGCGGGCGCCACTTGAAGAAAGAGCTTATACACACTGGGCAAAAAGCCGAAGAGCTTAGGCCATACAACGCTCTTCGGGCATTACTGGTACCAGAACGGTGAGGAATCGGATAAGATTATTGAAACGTCTTACTACAAAAAGCATACCGGCGTCGTGCCAGAGAGAAGGAACAAAGCGAAGTATCCCCTGTGCTCGCAGCCAGCGTCAGCAAAGGTTAAGCGAGTCCTGTAAGCGAAGCGGATCTCTGGTGGCAGCTGGAGGATGGGCGGGTCTTGGCCTGCATACAGTAGAAGGCCCGTCCTGGGGAGCTAAGGGAAACTTGAATTTCAGCCGTTACGTAACTACTGGGGTGGTGATACGGAGACAGCGTCTGTGGGGCACGGACCTTAACGCTCATAAAATCTCAAAATGATAAATCCTGCCTGTGGCTGAGACCCGAACCTCGACCTGTTGATCTCTCGACGAGGTGGATTTGCATGTGCCTTCCTAACCGAATGCAGTCTTGAGAGAGGGCGATCGAGAGATCGATAGGGGTTCACCCCGCCCCACGTACTAGCATGACAGAGCCTTGTAGCTACCGGCTTCGGGAGGGGGCTACAGCTCAACTCGAAAGCCACGACATAAAATGGGGCTAAGAACGCCCCAGCTGGAGATCGGAGGTGGCGTCGGATGCTAAATATTGGCTGGGAAGTCTCTTGCATTCTTCCCCGCCAGCACTGGTACTAGCTCTGCTCACTCCTCCATCACCACAAGCCGGTTACTTGCACGCCATGAGCAGCTAATCGATTGCAGGTAGGATCGATACGATATCGATCGATTTCCAACCCTGGGCTGAGCAGCTTGCGCAACGACACTCCGTATTAGCTGCGAACTCATGTCCCGAAGATAATGAAACAAGCCGTGGTTCAAGCATA
>JAJTUS010000315.1:0-38410 GCA_021399465.1 Hyaloscypha sp. PMI_1271 | reverse complement strand
AGACGTCGTAATTTAGTCTCTATAAGGAAGCATGAATTATAAGTAAAAGAATTAGAAATAAGGCTTTATAATATATTATTTCAAAGTAAAAAGGAATAACCGAAACGTTATATAATAGGTATATAACATCTAGTAAAAGTAATAATATAATTAGTGAGATTATTAAAGTAGGCTCATAGCTTATCTATATTATCTAAGCTAAGTAGAAATAGAGTCTTTAAGAGTATAATATAGAATTATACTTACTTAATTAGTGTTTCTATTATTATAGATTTAATAGAAGTAAAAGAATTAATACTAAAGTAGATAATAACTTAATCCTTAATACTCTTATTAAACGCGATACTATTATTAGTTTACTATAAAGCTTAGAATTAATCGAGACTAGTAGTTGAGTATTTGGAAGCTCTAGTAATAATTACGATTTTATAAAAGCATTAATTACTATATCTTAATATACCTCTTATTATAAAGGTCTAGGTGTCTTTTATAAGTAGTTCTTTAGGTTCTATAATATAGTTCTTAATTATTAACTAGTATATAAAGGAAAAAGAGGTAAGTTCATCTACGAGGCTATTAGCTATAGTTACTAGTACTTTAGGAGCTTATATATTAAGAGCTTAAGCTTATTTATTAAGTAGTTATATATCTAAAGTAGCTAAGAGGCTCTCGATAAAAGTAAAGAAGGAATCTAAGTATTAGTATTTATCCTCTATTTCTACTTCGTCTATATTATTAATTATATCTATTAAAAGAGCCTTAAAATCATTACCTAGATCGTCTTTACTATTCTAGTATATCTCTTATTCACCTTCTATACGAGTCACGTATTATAAGTAAGAATAACTAAACTCTTAATTAAAATTTCGGGAGTTTAGGGCCTTAAATTAATAGAGGTTTCTAGCTTTAAATCGAGCCTTTTCTTCTTATTATTCCTTTAGCGAATGCTTATAAGAGTAGTAATCTAGTTTCTTATATATAAAGTATAGCTTTTAAGTATTCGAATTACTATTACTATAGTAGGGCTTATAGGAATTCGAGTAACTATTATAGTAGTCGTTATATTTTTTTTTTTTTTTTTTTCCTTTTAACGTGCTTTATTAGTTTATAACTATGTAGCACGGCCAGCTAAGCTAGCGTGAGTCTCAGTAGCTAATATACAGTACCAATTTCCAATATAGATGCAATAAATGGTGAGGGACGTACCCAGTAAAACAAAAACTTAAGGAAATAAAGAAATGAGTGTAAATCGCGAATTCCTCCACTAATCGCTATTCCCCTTTTACTATTCCCCCTCTCCTATTTCCACCTCCTCCACCTCCGCTTCCTCCCATAGCTCCCAGTCACTTTCCTCACTTTCAGCTTCACTTTCTTCCTCATTCTCCACTTCTTCCACTACTCTAGCTTCTTCTACTACTCTTGCTTCCTCCACTTCCTCCTTATTTCTCTCAATATGCCATTTCCTTGTGCATATACTAGTCTCTTTTAAGAATACTAGTATGTTCGGTATACCAACCTCTGTGTGTAATAGGATCCGTAGGTTAAAAGCACTAGCGTCTTTTTTTTTTTTTTTTTTTTTTTTTTCCTTTTAACGTGCTTTATTAGTTTACAACTATGTAGCACGGCTAGCTAAGCTAGCGTGAGTCTCAGTAGCTAATATACAGTACCAATTTCCAATATAGGTGCAATAAATGGTGAGGGACGTACCCAGTAAAACAAAAACTTAAGGAAATAAAGAAATGAGTGTAAATCGCGAATTCCTCCACTAATCGCTATTCCCCTTTTACTATTCCCCCTCTCCTATTTCCACCTCCACCTCCACCTCAGTTCCTCAGTTCCTCCCATAGCTCCCAGTCACTTTCCTCACTTTCAGCTCACTTTCTTCCTCACTCTCCACTTCTTCCACTACTCTAGCTTCTTCTACTACTCTTGCTTCCTCCACTTGCTCCTTATTTCTCTCAATATGCCATTTCCTTGTACATATACTAGTTTCTTTTAAGAATACTAGTGTGTTCGGTATACCAATCTCCGTGTGTAATAGTAGCCGTAAGTTAAAAGCACTAGCTTCTAGGCTACCTTGAATAGACTAAATAGTCTAATTCGTTCCTCCTTATATAGCTCGTAATATAAAAGGAGGTGCTTTGCATTCTCAGTTTTGCCACATTTGCATTTGTTATTAGACGCTATTTTTAGCCTGTGTAAATAGGACTTTAAATATCCGTGGCCTAGCTTTAATTGGAAGAAGGCACTAGCTAGTAGCCTTAGTGTTCCTAAAGGTAGGTGTATCTTTTTTGATATTTTCCACGGATATATATTGCTATACGATTCTAGCTGGGATGCCGGTCTAGTATAAGACTCTAGGAGTAGGCTATACTCCTGTTTCTTTACTTTATTAATCTGGACCCCTAGGAAAGCAAAGGAGGTTTTTACTGATTCAGGTTCTAATATAGGAGAAGTAGTACCTATTTTGGCTAGTACGTCTGCTTCTTCGTTCCCTATTATATCCTCATGCCCTGGGACCCAGATTAGTTCTATATTAGCTCCTTTAGCTTTAAGGGCCTTAGTAGCTAATATAGCTCTAATCTATTGACTTTGTCCTAGCTTATCAGAAGGAGTTTTTAGTCTCAGTAAACCAGCTTGGTTATCTGTATAGATATTAAAAAGCTCCCCTCTCTTTGCTTTACTACTAGCGTATTCAATAGCCCTAGTGACGCCTTCTAGTTCTCCGTTATAGACTATAGCACTAGCTCCTATATTCTGGCTTTCTCTATGTTTAGCTACGACCGGAATATAGGGAGTTTCGTGACTATAAACAACGAGCCCTAGGCCTATTCCGTCTCCTTTTTGAGTTTGAGATCCATCTATATATATAGACTATGTGGAGCTATTATTATATAAAGTCTTTAAATAGAGATTATGTAATATAGTAGTCTCTTCCTTAGGCTGTCTTGATATAGTGATTTTATAAGGTACTTCTCTATCCCAAGGAGGAAAGTAAAAGTGTCTTATAGTCTCTAAGTCCTTAGGGTCTATAAGGCCCTTAATAGAATCAACTATAATTTCGACTTGTGACATTTTAGCCTTGCGATCTCGAACTAGATCTGTGTTTAGACTATAAATAGAGTCTACATCAGAGTCTATAGATTCTAATTGCTTAGATCTTTGGAAGGACTTCTCAAACTCTAGCCTAACTGGGTGTTTTAGGCTATATTTAAGGATACGAAAGGCATATCGACGACGACTATGGTTTAGCCTTATAATAGGGGGGACTAAAGCTGATTCAACCTCTATAGGAATAATAGGAGCTGATTTAAATACTCCTAAAGTTTTCCTTAGGGCTAGGTTCTGAATAGCTTATAAAGGCCTAATTTGAGCTTTGTTTTCTGTCTTCCACTATAATAAGGAACCATAGTCTATTACACTAGTAACACAGGCTAAATATAGCTGTCTAATTGCAAAAGGAGATAAACCACGTGATATATTCGTGAGTCTTTGTACCCTATAGAAGGCTTGTTTTGCTTTAGAAGCCCTAAAGGCTATATGTTCCTTAAAACTGAGCTTTTCGTTATAATAGATCCCTAGCCATTTAACTACTTTACTTAGGAGAGACTAAGGCTCCATTAGGTAGCTTTAAGCTAGGCTTGTTCTTAGAACTATTAAAGTGAATAAGCTCAGTTTTATCTATATTAAAGCTAATAGCATTCTTCGATCCTAGCTCGATATATATCCTTTACTTCTCTTTCTAAAGTCTTTATATTTTGTTTAAGACTTTTAGAAGTAGTAGTAAGGGTTATATCGTCTAAATAAGAACCGAATCTGATATTTGCTGACTTAAATAAGTCTCTGATATAAATAAGAATAAGTATAGGTGATATAGGGCTCCCTTGTGGAATGCCTAGTAAGTATAGACTTAAAGACTTCGATACTATTATCAAAAGCTAGTCTTAATACTCGGTTATCTAAGAACGACGATACCCAGAGAATAAGGCTAGTAGGGAGTAGTAAACTAATCATGATCTGTAATAGCCTATTCTTGGACACGTGATCGAAGGCACCTTTGACATCTAGAAAGAGAGTACTAGTTTTCAGCTTATAGGACTTATTAGCTTCTACTTCATTTTGTAGTAGTAAAGCGGCATCGATAGCTGACTTATGTAGCCTACCTCCCATTTGAGAGGGGTGTAATAGGGTACTAGTCTCGGCTAAATAGCTAAGTCTCCTAGCTAATATTCTCTCAGAAACCTTCCCTAAGCAATTAAGTAAGGAAATAACTCGATATGCTTTAGGTAGGGAATAGTTTGGTTTTCCTGATTTCTTTAGAATAAAGCTAGTAGCTTGTTTCCAGACTTTAGGGTAGTATCCCTTATTAATAAATAAGGAATATAGCCTATAAAAAATGTCTGGAGCAGCTCTATAAGCGTGGACTATAATCTCTTGAGTAACTAAGTCTGGTCCTGGGGTTTTCCCCTTTATCTTAGAAGTACAAGCTTGTTCTAGCTCTATTTTAGATAAAATAGGCCTATTCCCACTTTGAACTAGGCCTATAGTTTATTAGACTAATAGGCTCAGTATGAGGAGGTAGTGGAAAAAGCTCGGTTCTAAAGATATCACACTTATCTTGGAAAGTCGACTTAAGCTCTCTATTACTATTTAAGATACTAGGAATAGGTTAGTATATAGTATCTTTAGTATATTTCATAGCTTTATAAATCGACTGGGAGTCCTTCATTCTCTAAGAACTTATTCCAGTGCGCTAGCTTAGTGCTTTTAATAGCATTAAAATAGGTGTTTTTTGCATTCTGGAGTTCTTGTTTATAGAGAGTATACCCTGAGGCTTTAGACTTACGGCTATAGTATAGCATTGATTTACGTAAAGTCTTTAAGTCCTCATTCCACCAGGGTTTCGAATACGGACTAGTAGTAGATTTTGGAATACTATTACTAGCCGCTTCTACTATTCTATTTGTAAAGTCTTCAGCTAATAGATCTAGTTCTTGATTTGTACTATTAAGTGGAAAGGGCATATTATTAAGGCTATTAATGAGATAGCTTGTAAATTTTTCCCTAGTCTGCTTTCTAGTATTAAATCTGACTAGAGTAGAACTAGAGCTAATAGTCGATTTACTAATAGTAAATAGAACCCCGGAGTGATCAGAACCTAATTCTGGTAGCACTTGCCAGTCTTTGATCTTAGTTACTATTCCACTAGTAGCAAAACTCAAGTCTAATACAGAGGGAGTAGACATATTAGATCTATAGAAGGTACCTTCCCCTGGTTTATTTAATAGCCTTAAAGAGTGAGTCTCTATATAGCTAATTAAATGAGTAGCGTAAGTGCTAGGGGGTCTCAGGGGATCCCAC
Organism: Hyaloscypha sp. PMI_1271; assembly: GCA_021399465.1. Taxonomy (NCBI): domain Eukaryota; kingdom Fungi; phylum Ascomycota; class Leotiomycetes; order Helotiales; family Hyaloscyphaceae; genus Hyaloscypha; species Hyaloscypha sp. PMI_1271. The sequence goes on along the minus strand of JAJTUS010000315.1, from coordinate 33,049 downwards.
CAAGGATGATGTATATTAAAATCACCTAGTAATAAAGAGCTATCCTCGAGAGTAGTAGGTAGAATGTCCTCTCTTAGTATAGTCAATATACTATTATTAGTCCTCTGGGTGAATTGCATTATAGAAATTAATTAGCTGCATTTTTAGTGCACCTAGACTTAATTCTATAATTAGGTAATCAGGATCACTTGGTGAGTTTGAGGCTAGACTAGCTTGCAGCTCGCGAGCTATATAAAATAAGGTTCTAGGCCTCAAGGTACCATAGTTCGGGAGTATTTGATAAAAACTAGGGTATATAATGGAACGATATTCCCGATTATTATCCCCTGTTATTACCCAAGGCTCCTGAACTACTAGGACTTTAATATCCAGTTCTATAGCTAATTCCAAGACGTTTTCAGTAGTAGTACTATTACGATTCATATTAACTTGTAGTACTTTAACGTAGCTACTCATTAATAGGAGTAATAGGAATCGTGGTAGCTATGGTAGCTTTAATAGCTAAGTATACCTCATATTGCTTCGAGCTAGCTGAGTGGGTAGTACTTAAGTAATTAGAGCATTTGGTGGTCACGTGAGGGCATTTTTTACCCTTCTTTTTATAGATAGAGCAATAATGATTCTCAGTCACATGACCCTCACCACATAGCAAGCACTTAGGGTCCTTTTTGCAAATAGAATCTAAGTGTCCGTACCCTGCGCACCTAGTACACTGTGCAGTGCTAGAGATAGTATGATATTTTACTACCTTAGCAGAGATTCCGGCTATAAGGAGTCTATTTTTAATAGCTCTATTAGCCTGAGCCTCGGTAGGGAATGCCACTACTACTGAACCAGCTCGCTGGAGTCCTGAGTCTCTCTTTTCCTTAGAAGTGGCCTAATAAGGCTGGCCAATAGGCTCTAGTCCTTTATTAAAGGTCTTAATCTCTTCTAGGACTAAGTCCATTCCCTCATCTGTATCGAACTCCCGAATAGGTAGTCCGTGGATAATAACTTTATACCACGGTTCTCCTTTTTGTACGCTTGTAACTAAGGGAAGTACCCCCTTTATAGTAGCTTCGTTTTGAACCAGAAAATCAGAATTGAACTCAGGGGTAGTATTTACTATAATATTACCCTTTGAGGAAAGAGAGACCGTAGAGATTACTAATCCCTTAATCCCCTTAGCGCGGAAAGCAGAATTGAGCAAATTGCGAGTTGAAATAGCAGAAAACGAGCTAGCCTGCTCCATATGAGCTAGTAGGAAGGTACTTTTCCTAGAGAGGGCCTTTGATTTTGTACTAGTGTCACGGGCACTAGAACCACTAGGTGGTTTCTTAGTGTCACGAGCACTACCGCTACTAGTAAGTGTACTAGTGCCTTTTCCTCCCTGATTTTTGGACTTAGTATGTGATACTAAAGTCCATTCCTTTTCCGAGTATGATTGTGGGTCTTCCGTAGCGATTTTAGCCCAAGTAGGCTTCTCCAAGGTAGTTCTAGCTTGAGTAGCTAGCTTAGCTTGAGTTCTTGACTGATTTTCGATCCGTTTAGTAGCATTTTCGAGGTTTGCTACCTGAGAAGCTAGTAAAGTACTAGCGTGGCGGATCCGGCCGAATTCTGTGTATTCCCTGAAGATTTCTACTAAATCTAGTAGTCTGGATTACTGGTCATGTGACTAGGTAATACTAATAGCTTTAAGTAGCAAGCTACGGGCTTCGCGGATCAGTAATTTAGCCTCGTTCGAGGCCTGGTTCTGAAATTGACGTTGGTTTTCGAGGATTTGGTGTTCCTTATCGATATCGCTATCGATATCGCTCGAGCTAGGGCCACGCTTTAGCCCGTTCTGGGTGCGGCTCGCACGAGCCGCACTAGCCGAATTAGTCGAGGGAAAAGGGGCTGCGAGTTCGTCTGAGGAGATAGGGTTTGCGGTTAAATCGAAGCTAAAGCGAGCCCTCTGGCTAAGTCGAGCTAGTGGGGAGGTAGCAGGTAGCTGTAGCTGATCCGTAGGGCCCTCTGGAAGCTCTCCGAGGTCCTGGGGGTCCGTAGTGGGGGGGCTAGAGCCCGGGGGGTCTGGGGGGGCCATTTAGCCTGCTCTAGCTCTACTTATAGTAGGTTCTAGAGCCTGGGGCCAAAGGGCTAAGGTGTATCGAGTGAAGTCTGAAGGTAGATGAAGTCCTTAGGTGAAAGTAAGGGGGGTGAAAAATCCGAAAAAAAGTTGTGATTAGATTAAGACCTTTAATAAAGGGCTAGAGCCTATTAGCTAGCTATATTAGGCTACTTCTAAGGAAAAAAGAGACTTAGGACTCTAGCGAGCTAGTTTAGTAGTAGTAGCATTCCCTACCGAGGCTTAGGCTAATAGAGCTATTAAAAATAGACTCCTTATAGCTGGAATCTCTACTAAGGTAGTAAAATATTATACTATCTCTAGTACTATATAGTGCACTAGGTGTGCAGGGTATAGACACTTAGATTCTATTTACAAAAAGGACCCTAAGTGCTTGCTATATGGTGAGGGTCATGTGACTGAGAATCATTATTACTCTATCTGTAAAAAGAAGGGTAAAAAATGCCCTCACGTGACCACCAAATGCTCTAATTACTTAAGTACTACCCACTCTACTAGCTCGAAGCAATGTGAGGTTTACTTAGCTATTAAACAAGCTACTATAGCTACGGCGACTCCTGATATTACTATTAATAAGTAACTACGTCAAAGTACTACAAGTTAATATGAATCGCAATAGTGCTACTACTAAAAACGTCTTAGAGTTAGCTATAGAACTGGATATTAAAGTCCTAGTAGTTCAGGAGCCTTAGGTAATAATAGGGGATAATAATCGGGAATATCGTTCTATTATATACCCTAGTTTTTATTAAATACTCCCGAACTATAGTACCTTGAGGCCTAGAACCTTATTTTATATAGCTCGCGAGCTGTAAGCTAGTCTAGCCTCAAACTCACCAAGTGATCCTAATTACCTTATTATAGAATTAATTCTAGGTATACTAAAAATGCAACTAATTAATATCTATAATACAATTTACCCAGAAGACCCTAATAGTATATTAACTATATTAAGAGAGGACATTTTACCTACTACTCTCGATAATAGCTCTTTATTACTAGGCGATTTTAATATACATTATCCTTAGTGGGATCCCCTTAGACCTCCTAGTACTTATACTACTTATTTAATTAGCTATATAGAGACTCACTCTTTAAGGCTATTAAATAAACCAGGGGAAGGTACCTTCTATAGATCTAATATGTCTACTCCCTCTATATTAGACTTAAGTTTTGCTACTAGTGGAATAGTAACTAAGATCAAAGACTAGTAAGTGCTACCAGAATTAGGATCTAATCACTCCGGGGTTCTATTTACTATTAGTAAATCGACTATTAGCTCTAGTTCTACTCTAGTCAGATTTAATACTAGGAAAGTAGACTAGGAAAAATTTATAAGCTATCTCATTAATAGCCTTAATAATATGCCCTTTCTACTTAATAATATAAATTAAGAACTAGATCTATTAGCTAAAGACTTTATAAATAGAATAGTAGAAGCGGCTAGTAATAGTATTCCAAAATCTACTACTAGTCCATATTCGAAACCCTGGTAGAATGAGGACTTAAAAACTTTACGTAAATCTATACTATATTATAGCCATAAGTCTAAAGCCTCAGGGTATACTCTCTATAAATAAGAACTCCAGAATACAAAAAACACCTATTTTAATACTATTAAAAGCACTAAGCTAGCGCACTGGAATAAGTTCTTAGAGAATGAAGACTCCTAGTCGATTTACAAAGCTATGAAATATACTAAAGATACTATATACTAACCTATTCCTAGTATCTTAAATAGTAATAGAGAGCTTAAGTCGACTTTCTAAGATAACCTTAGTATCAGGAATTAGGGGGTCTACTCGGTACATATACTTGCTTTACTATACTAATTTATTAGAATAGTTCTATAATATGCTACTGAGCAAAAACTGTAATGCGTGGTACTATACTAATAAGACGGTTCTAGATTATAAGACGGTTCCAAATTACAAGATGGTTCCACATCGTAAAATAGTTCTAGTAGTTCTAGTATAGTAATAATAGTACCTTCTCTCTTTGAATTAAACTACTTACGTAATTATGGGTTTTCACCGATTAAGGAAGAATCATAAGGTAAGGTATATTCACAATAACTACTCTATAAGTCCCTAGATATCGCTTAAACTAGTAGGGAAAACTCTACTAAAGTGGATATAATAAACTCTCTGTAATATATTACCGTATTCTAATAAACTCCTCACAAAAACTAGATTTCCTAGTCTACCCAAACCAAGTATTCTCTATCTATATTACTAATATTAATAATATATAGCTTTCTTACCGAAATTAAAGGTAGACTGACTAAGACTTTTGCCCCGTAACGCTCGATAATTAGTAGGTCTAAGACCTCGTCATACTCACTAGTTTCTCGTACTAGGAGGACAAGGGTAAATAAACGGCGACCTAATAGCTCTATTTACGTGTGCTCATAGAGGCAAATATCCTCAATTTGGCCAAGGGAGCCTTTACTATACTTAATATAGTCCCTACGGGATAGAATAATACGTCGCTCGGTTATTCTATAAAGATCTAGTTAGTAAACGTTTTCAAAACACTATAAAAAGAGTAGAGTAAAATACCAAGGAATATGATAAGGAATATAGTAATAGAAATATCTCAAGTAATAGGTATGTTTATAAGCTGATTTTTGGTATATTTAAAAGCTAGAGTTTATAGCTTTCTAGTAATTAACTTGTTATAATCTATTTACGATATTTATAAGAGTAATATAGCTTCTTAGTTTTAATACCTTTAGTATTATGAGATTTCTGACTAGCTTTATGTCCAGAAATAGTAAGGTATAACTGATAAGATAAGAATGTGACTTTTAAGCCTTACTTAGGTGACTCTAGTTAGCTGTTTCTGCCTTGGACTACCTTATTTAGGCTAGAAATACGACCTTCTCCTAACTTCGGAGGTCAAAAAACCCCCTGTTCTATACTAAGATAAGGAAATATTCATAAATATATATACTAAGACCTTCTAGTACCTTACTAAGGTATCTAAAGAGGAAAATAATAGGATCTTATACCTAAATATAGTATTTAAGGAGGGGTAAAGGGGGCTAAGTGTTTCGTGTACTATTTGTGGATAATCGCACGATTCTTACTAATAATACAGCAAAAATCCCTGAAAAGTGGACGATTTTAAATAGTAAGATGTTTTTTGACTAGATTTAGACTTAATCTACAAAAGCCCTCGATTTACCTATTAAAAAAAATCAAAATCCTTATTATAGAGCATTTTAGTGAGCCTCTAGCTATTGGGAAAGCCGCTATTATATCTCTATAGTTTTACTATCGAAACATTAAGGGATTTATATATAACTACTTAACTAGAGCTTAAAGTAGAGAGATCTATACTACGAACTCGTAATTTTATAGAGACTTTCCGATACTATAGTGACTTCGTAGTACTTATAAATAGAAGATTACGAGGAAGAAACCTTGAATTATAAGACTTCTTACGGGGAATACTAAATTATTACGAGACTTTTTGCGGGGGAATCCATAAGCTAGGATACTAACTAAAGCTTCAATTATATACATATCCCCCTAGGGCAGGAATAAAAATAGAAAATCTAGTCTCTAATTACTATACTAAAGCAAAGCCCCTAAACTATTAGTTAAGGTATTCTGTACTCCTATCCCTATCCTAAGGACCTATTATATAACCTATTAGGAAATTCTATTAGTAAACTTAGAAGATAGAGTACAAATTAGAAGTATTAGGTATATAAATATCGATTTCTCTACTAGAACTTCTTAATCTAAAGTTAGAAATACTTACTGAGTACCCGGAAACTTAGGCTATAGCTTATAGGGGGATATGGTTCGTGTGGAAATTATTGGGATAATATGTGTAGCTTGGAATCCCAGGTCTATAGCACGTGAACCCTACTGAAAATACTCAAAATACCAAGGAAGAGGGTAATATATACTGATTAGTAAAGGTAAGCTTCTTGGTCTAGAGTAGCTATTTCTTCCCGAACTCGTAAATGTTCTATATACCGTATTCCGAGTTATAAGCCTTATATAGAAGCTTTATAAACTTGATATTTTTATTAAGATTAGTGATCTTAATAGGTAATTTTAGCGTGTCCCGGGCATATCTAGTAGTTATATAGCCTATAGCTACTGGATTCACGTGATATCGAGAGCTAATTAATGGGACTTTATCCTCTTTAATGAGATTCTCTTCCTAGCTCCGTAGATACTCGGATCTTGGTAGGATTAATTCAAAAAGCGTAGGGTAATCCTTTTGAATCTCTTTTATTAAAAGAGAGGTATCCTTATTAGTATTATATATACTATTATTAAGGAGAATCCGGATAGTCTACTATAAATTCTCTCGCCCTAATAGAGCTTTCTCAATATTCGAGTAATTCGTGTTATAGACGGCAGTTTTAAAGAACCTATTAAACTAACTATTAGCTAGTATTTCTATAATGATTCTTATATACTACCGTAATTAATTAATACGTGGGGGTATAGGGTTAAAGGAAAAATGAAGAATTCTAGGATATACGGGTACTAAGATACTAAGTCCTACTTCTACCGTGTCACGTGTTTCCCCTTATTTCCTAGCCAAAATTCTTCTAATAGAGCTATATAGGTAAAATAACTTTACTAGGCCTATATAAAGTTATTAGAACCTTATTGGAATACTATATATTATGATTTCAAGAATTTGGGTATACTAAATACTATACTTCACTTATAGCGGGGCCAAAGTCTTAGTATCTCACGGGACTTAGCGAGAATCTATATACCCCCCCTAGTACCTATAAAAATAGGATTCCTTAACTAATTAATATTAAAAATAGCCAGGATATAGTATAAACTAAAGGAATAGAAATCCTAGTATCTATTTAATAGTAATATAGTATAGTAATATCCATAGGTATAGAAAAACAAAAAATAAAGAAATCCTACTAGGAAATATATTTAAAAATTGAAAATACTATAAAATCAATAGCTTACCTATACTTATCTTTGCTAATTAATACATTACTTAAGCTTAGTAGACTATACTCCTCTAATTATTGAGTATAATGAACTCTAATATAAATATTAGGGCGGTTCAAATTCTTTATATACTACTTATACTTCTACTTCAAGGACTCGCTTTCTTCTTATAATTTGCTTCTAGATTTAGAAGGCTTTTTGAATCTAGAAGGAATAATAAGTATAGTAGGCCTGGAATTAGTGGGTAACTATACTAGAGTTACTAAGCCCTTATCGTACTGGATTTTGCTATAATAATTTGCTATGTATCTTGATAGCTCTTAATATCGTAATCTCCGCTCTATAATTATATTATTGAAATTTAGCCTATTTTCAGGACTAATTTCAGGTCCTATAAGTATACTATTACTCTTAGTAATAGTAGCGTAGCTGCCTATAATATATTTAAGTGGATTCTCCTAAAGTTACTAAACTACCTATAAAAATATAGGCTTAATATGTGATCTTTGTAGCTAATATCTTAGTAAACCAGGGATTATAATAGACTATCTAGTATACTTAGCTAGAGAATATAACCCTAAATAGTAGATAGGGGATTATAAGTATACCTAACTAGGTGGGAAAGGATACTATCTAAGTGTTATATAATATTCCTCAAGACCCTTCGCGGTAAGAATAGTATCTTTAAGAAGCTCATATATAAGCTATAATAACCCCTGGTATTTGGAATATACTAGATTAAAAGGATAGGATAGTACTAGATCTAGTATAGGAGTAATAGTCTAAAGTACTAGAGCTATATCTAGACCCTACTTAGTACTATATTTAGCTCATTTAGCCGACGATTTCGAGGCCATTTCCTCTCGTATTTGTATCATTTAATAGTGGTATCGTCTATTCTAAAAGATGTTATAGGATAGATCTCTATAGCTATTAAGCTTAGGACCCTCTTTTCTAGTATAATATATTCGATAATTCTTATTAGCCTTAACCCCCTTAATACCATAGAGTATATTTCCTTCTACTATATTTAATAAGAATTTAAACGTAAAAACTACCAAGTTAATTGATTCCCCGAGAATTATGGTATTAATGCCTTTATCTAAAGGTCTTAAAGAGACTAATATATTAATAATATTATTAAAATTTGACCTATAAGGCCCTAATATAATAGGAAAAACATTAGCTCGACGGGAATATTCCTTACTACTAAACCCTACTAGAATAGTATAAATACCTATTAGGGTCCTATATAAGTTTCTATAGATACTAAATCCGTCTATAAAAAGTAATAGAGGTATAGAAATACATACTAATTATTAGTCGGGGCACGTGACATCCCAGGACTTAAAGTACTTATAGCTATATTCTACTATTTCTAGCTCTCCTTAGAGTAGATTTGAATTATATAGCTATTCTAAATTCTAGTTTTCGATATCTGGATTATTAATAAAACGTCTAATAACGTATCTTAAAAGGTACTTAGGAGGATAAGGGTATTCCGGTAGGATAGGATTAGCGACTTTTTCCGGATTAATACTAGTAGTATAATCGAGTAAGACCTTAACTCTCACTATAATATAGTCTTCTAGTAGCTAATTAACCTTATCCTAGTATAAAAGTAACTCATTTTCAAGTATAGGAGGATCCAAAACCCCTAAAACTTCTTTAACTAATTATGAAAAGACGTATTATATTATTAAGATTACCTGACCTTCCTTAGTAGTATTTGACTAATAATCTCTACTAATACTAAGTACTCTACCAAAATATTACTTAGTAGTTACTAGATCCCTATAAACTATGAAATCTAATAGGAAAATAGGCTTTCTATTACTATAATAGGTAAAGTTACTAGAGGTTATTCTAATTAATAAGGCCTAGGTATAACTATACTAATACTCTATTAGATTATCTATATATTTAGCTATTCCTATATAAAGGTTATTAGCTATATCTAATAATAGAATAGACTCGAAAAGGTACTAGGGGTTAAAAAAATGAAGATCTTTAGTAATCTAATCGCCTCCTTAACGCTTTTTAGTTACTATAGCTAAGGGGAGTTTAGGTGCCTTTAAAGTAAGGGCTTTTTTCTGTATATTGAGTAGGGGTAATTACCGTATAACGTGGTTTTTGAGTATTCCTAGGGTACTAGGTAGTTCATTAATCTCTGGTATAGACTCACTATCTTAGCCTTTTAATATACCTAAAATCTCACATAAACTTTAGTAATCTCGTCTTAATATTCCTGAGGTAGTATAAAATAGCCCTAAGGCTAATTTAACCTTAGATAAGCTAAGGCTTTTAACTTAATAATAGCGTATAAGCTCCGAATCGTCCTGGAATTCTAGAGGTATATCCTTAGCTAGCTAGGTCACATGACTTGGCTAGGCTACTATAATAGCTACTTCTTAATCTATATCGCTAAATATTATAGTAGGAATCTTATTATCCTCTTCTAGCTATAGCTAAAGCTTATTATAGTCTATAGCTTACTAAATCTCATCTAAATCCGGGAGCAAATCGTCGTCTAACTTATCCTTAACCTTATTCTCCTGAAATTAGTTAGTAAATCCAAAGATATATAAAAATAGTATTATATATATTTCTATACTAGAATATATTGAAATAATATATAATACTATTAAAAACCTTAAAGGAAAAAAAAACTTATGGCTTAATTAGAAATATCTTCTCCTTTAATAAAGTCCCTAGCCTTAAATCCACTAAAATCACTACTAATTCCTATCTCATTATTACTAACTACCTCTCTAATATACTTAGAACTTAGTCCGGCCTTACTGTGACTACTTAAAACTCGTTTTCTAGGCAATACTAGCTACTACTCGGGGTAATTAGAAAGCTTATTTAATATATCTCTATTTCTCTGAGCTAAAGTCCGGTATATAGTCTTAAAAGATCTAGTAATCTTTTTAGGCGGTATTTTGACTAAAATCTAGTATTCAAATAACTTATTTAGAGTATAGAAGTATAGTTTAGAGTCTAGGAATTAGTGTAAATAAGCTTGAAATATATATAAATAAGTACTAGAGTTTTAATATTCTATTTTAGCCTTAGCTTAAGATAAAGGTTAGGATAAGAATAAAAGATAAGAAATACCAAAACTTCAAATTAAAATAAAATAAAATAATTACTCCTTTAGGCTCTAAATAGGCTAGACTTTTTAAAAACGGTATCTAACTTATTAAAAGTTATTATATTTTTAATTTAATTTTAAAAAGACTAATTAGTTTCTTAAATATAAAATTTCTTAGTTTTATCTATAATTTTTATAATTTATAGAAATAATAGAACTAAGCTAGTTTATTATATAATTACTTATATAATAGTAAGTATATATACTAGTTTTAATAGTAGAATAATAAGTGGGCTCGTATTTATTAATAATTATATAAAATTATAACTAAATTTTACCGAGAAATATAATATAGCTTTATCTTTAGATTATAATATTAAGAGTTTTCAGACATAATATTAGACTTCTTCCTTTAAGAATATACACTTTTGAAAGCCTCTCTACTAGATTAACGCGTCTTTTAAGCTATTTGAACCGCCTACCTATTAAGATCCCTTATTACTATAGTTATAGTGGGCTAAGGAAGTACTAGTATACTATTAGGTAGTAAGAGATAAGCTATATCGTAGTAATCTATACGCGCCTCGAAGGAGCCTAGGTCTAGTAGGGGAAATTGAGGTATTTACGAGGAGGAATAGGATTATTCCGATAATAAGCTATTAGTTCTAGGGGATGCTATATATCGTCTATCTGAATCCCGCTAGAATTCTGAATCTCTATAAGATAAAGTACTAAATCCTAAGGTATTTCCCTTATTTCTCTATTTTTTTATTAACCTAATTTGTTTTATATAAGTAGGAAGTGATTTTTAAATCACTTACTTACTTATATATTAAACTTTATTATATTTTTGTATTTTAAAAGGAGTTTACTCACGTGACTTTCTAGGTAAGAGAATCTATAATACTACTACCTCCTATACGAAATACGAGAATACTAAGCTCTAATAGAGCTCCTATATTAAGATCTATAGCTACTAGAGGCTTAGATATATCCGTATAGTCCGAGATTAATACTAATTTAGAAATACTTTAAACTAAAGCTGAAAATGCTCTTAATAACTACTAAATTAAGAATAAAGAAGACGAAGAGGATATATTTACCTCTAAGCATTAAATTAACTTACCTATAGCTAATGAAAAGCCCTCCCATAAGCGCCTTACTAAGATTCTTGAGAATCTATACCTAAATAAGATCTATAAGAATATAACTTAGCTAGATCCTGTTTTAAAGTCTAAAGAGATTACTATCTCTTATAGGTAGATTAAGAGATATTCTCGGTAGCTTTCTTTTATTTGGATAACTTCGAATTTCTACTACTCTATTATAGTAGATGTTTATAAGAAGTATAATAATAGTATAGCTTTGGATCCGGATAGAGATTTATATATTATAGCTCGGAAGTAAATTAAGGATATAGTTAAGGGTTTTAAGTCTAAGACCTTAAAGCGAATTATTATAAGTGCCTATTATTTTATTAGCTTATATTTATATCATTTACTTCCTTTTTAAATAGATTTTATATATACTTGTCACGTGATCTGCTATACTTGGTTTTCTATTCCTTACTTTAATTATATTATAATATATTTAAACTATTGTTTTTATTAGATATATTACTAATAGGTTAGGCTTTTTAGGACCATGTTACTAAGATTATAGAGTAGTACCTAGATAAGGGTTAGTTAAAAGTATTAAAGGGGGAGCTTATTATTTACTTTACTAATAAGTTTAGCGAGGCTAATTTCTATAATTACTGGGCTTATATATATAGATATGTTAGTTATACTAAGAGTAGTAAGTTAGGTAAGTACTTTTATAAGAGTAAGTATTAGATTTCCTAGTGGATTTCCTAGTGGATTTCCTACTAATCTTTTAACCTAGAAACTAATATTAAAAGGTATTTATACGAATTTGTACGGCGCTATAGTACTCTATATAGTAGCTAAAAGAAAGAATATAGGTGTTTTAGATACTAAGAAGGAAATGCTTAATTTGTATAATATACTTCTAATCTCTGAGGAATTTGAAGACGTAGATAAGGGGGATTTTTATGAGTTATTTAATACTATAAGTTGAATTCCCTATAAAGAGATAAAGGCTAATATATAAAGTCTATTAGTAATCGAAAGAAGAAGGGGGTTAATCTAAAGGCTACTCTTTCTAAGAGCTATCGAAGTATTAGAAACCCTCTGCCTAAGGGCCTACCTATTTAAAAGGATACTCCTAGCCCTAAAGAGGGGAATAATAACAGTGATAATAAAGACGATACCCCCCCTCCTCCTCCTTATTAACCTATTATATTTAGGGGATGAGTGTCACGTGGTTCGCCTATTCCTAGTTCTCGTAGTAGCTCGTATCGCGGTAGTAGTTCTTAGCCTACTAGGGGAAATAATAGTAGCTATAGCTATAGAAATAGTACTAGAGGGGGTCTATAGGGACGTGGTTCCTCTAATTTGGGAGGTTTAGATAGTACCTGGGACTATGAGTCTAAGGGGACTCTTTATGAGTCTTAGAGCTAGTAAATTATATGAGTTTTTTCTTATAAGTTTAAGGCTAAGCTAATAGTATATAGCTAGTTTTCAGAGGGGTTATTACTAGTATTTCTAGTATTTATACTATTTTTATATTAGAGTAAAGAGGAGAGTTCGTAGTTTTTCGTTTTTTTTTTATTTATTTTTACTACGGTATTTTTTGCTTATTATTATATTACTATTACTACTATATGTGGCTTTTTATAATTGTGATATAAGAGTTTTATATAATTAATGACTATTTTTATATATAGATTATTATTAGAGTTATTAGATAGAGAGGAAAGTTGGGAAGTTGGGAGTTTAGGTATATTTATTAGACTTAGTCACGTGTAGAGTTTGTTACTACTTATTTAATATAATATTATATAGGATTTTTATGATTATGAGCTTATTATATACTTAACTAGATACCCTTAGAGCTTAATACCTAATTATATCCTATTCTATTAAGTAGTTATTATATTATTAATTAATTTCTAGTAGTAGTAGTAAGGCTAGTGGGGTATAAGGATAAGGCACGTGGCCTTAAAAACCGAGGAATACTAAAATCGCTATATTTAGAAAATTATATATCTTAGTACTCCTAGATCCGAATCCTTTAAATTAAGCTTTATATAATAGAGAAGAAGTTAAAGGGTACTTTACTACGGTTTTGTAATTCGAAATCTATAGGGAGTTTTATTATAATTTTTTAAATATAAGGAGACAATTTTCAATTAGTGAAATAGATAGATTTTATTACCGCGCTATAGGGTAGTTAGTCGCTAAAAGCCCTATAATCCATAGACCCATGTCCGCTAGCTTATAAGAGGTTTTAGGGGCTATAGCTATAGGCCCTTTAGGGTATATATATACTAAAGTCATAAGTGTTTATATTATAATATTCTTTTTTAGTAGTTAACTCCTAACTTATATACCTTATATTTTCCCCTATAACTTGTTTATAGTAACTAGCTTATTATAAGCTTTACTATATACTCTAATAGTATTCTCTTTAATTATAATTAATTCTAATAAGACGTTTCGTAATTAATTAATTCATATATCGCGGTAGAAATTAGAAGAGTGAATTAGTCTATAATTTCGCTAAGGTAGAAGGATTCACCTATACCCCCTTCCTACTTAACTTGGATTTAAGAGACCTTAATACCATAAATCCGAAAAATTAATATAATATTCGTAATATTTCAAGTATTCTCTATAATCTATAATGTTTTTAGAATTTTCTAAAGACTTTGAAATATCGAGAAAGTTTTGGTGGGGAAGGCATAGGCGGGAATTCTAGAACCGCTAGTTACCGCTTAGAACCGCCTTATAATCTAGTACCAAAATTCACCTAATACTAGAATTCTGGTTCTAACCCTAGAATATACGTGATATTACTGAATAAGCCCCTTATATTCACCTACTAAGGAAGTGTGATATCTTTAGAACTAAGCTTTTTCTACTACCTCCTTATACTAAGCCTATTAGTCTAATAAACTATAGGCCTAGTTCTAAGTAGGAATGGCCTATTTTATCTAAAATAGAGCTAGAATAAGCTTATACTTCTAAGATAAAGGGGAAAACCCTAGGACTAGACTTAGTTACTTAAGAGATTATAGTCCATACTTATAGAGCTACTCTAGATATTTTTTATAGGCTATATTCCTTATTTATTAATAAGGGATACTACTCTAAAGTCTGGAAGTAAGCTACTAGCTTTATTCTAAAGAAATCAGGAAAACCAAACTATTCCCTACCTAAAGTATATCGAGTTATTTCCTTACTTAATTACTTAGGGAAGGTTTCTGAGAGAATATTAGCTAGGAGACTTAGCTATTTAGCTGAGACTAGTAACCTATTACACCCCTCTCAAATAGGAGGTAGGCTATATAAGTTAGCTATTAATGCTGCTTTACTACTACAAAATGAGGTAGAAGCTAATAAGTCCTATAAGCTGAAAACTAGTACTCTCTTTCTAGATATTAAAGGTGCCTTCGATCACGTGTCCAAGAATAGGCTATTATAGATTATGATTAGTTTACTACTCCCTACTAGCCTTATTCTCTAGGTATCGTCGTTCTTAGATAACCGGGTATTAAGACTAGCTTTTAATAATAGTATCGAAGTCTTTAAGTCTATACTTACTGGTATTCCACAAGGAAGCCCTATATCACCTATATTATTCCTTATTTATATTAGAGACTTATTTAAGTTAGTAAATATTAGATTCGGTTCTTATTTAAATAATATAACCCTTACTACTGCTTCTAAAAGTCTTAAATAAAATATAAAGACTTTAGAAAGAGAAGTAAAGGATATATATAAGCTAGGAACAATGAATACTATTAGCTTTAATATGGATAAAACTAAGCTTATTCACTTTAATAGTTCTAAGAAATAAGCCTAGCTTAAAGCTACCTAATAGAGCCTTAGTCTCTCCAAGTAAAGTAGTTAAATAGCTAGAGATCTATTATAACGAAAAGCTTAGTTTTAAGGAATATATAGCCTTTAGGGCTTCTAAAGTAAATGTTGGATTAGTAATAAGCACTTTCTAGTATATTCTAGTAGTTTATAGAACCTTCTAGAATGCTTATATAATGATTTGTAAGCATTAGTAAGCATTACTAATTAAAGCTTCTATAACCTTCTATATAGCTCTAATTTGTCAGCTATAGTACTAGAAGATTCTAATTAGTAAGCATGAGTCATATGATTAGAATCTACTAGAACTAAGCTCTAGGCTATATAAAGGGGGCTTTGTACCTAACTAGAGACTCTCTCCTTAAGTTAATTAATATATATTCTTTATATACTATATTGCGACCTACTGACCACGAATATTGAGCCCGTCTATACCGTGTATTCCTATAGTAAAACAAGCCTTCTATAGGGTATAAAGACTCACGAATATATCACGTGGTTTATCTCCATTTGCAATTAGACAGCTATATTTAGCCTGTGTTACTAGTGTAATAGACTATGGTTCCTTATTATAGTGGAAGACAGAAAATAAAGCTCAAATTAGGCCTTTATAAGCCATTTAGAACCTAGCCCTAAGGAAAACTTTAGGAGTATTTAAATCAGCTCCTATTATCCCTATGGAGGTCGAATCAGCTTTAGTCCCCCCTATTATAAGGCTAAACCATAGTCGTCGTCGATATGCCTTTCGTATCCTTAAATATAGCCTAAAACACCCAGTTAGGCTAGAGTTTAAGAAGTCCTTCCAAAGATCTAAGTAATTAGAATCTATAGACTCTGATATAGACTCTATTTATAGTCTAAACACAGATCTAGTTCGAGATCGCAAGGCTAAAATGTCACAAGTCGAAATTATAGTTAATTCTATTAAGGGCCTTATAGATCCTGAGGACTTAGAGACTATAAGACACTTTTACTTTCCTCCTTAGGATAGAGAAGTACCTTATAAAATCACTATATCAAGATAGCCTAAGGAAGAGACTACTATATTACATAATCTCTATTTAAAGACTTTATATAATAATAGCTCCACACAGTCTATATATACAGATGGATCTCAAACTCAAAAAGGAGACGGAATAGGCCTAGGGCTCATTGTTTATAGTCACGAAACTCCCTATATTCCGGTCGTAGCTAAACATAGAGAAAGCCAGAATATAGGAGCTAGTGCTATAGTCTATAATAGAGAACTAGAAGGCGTCACTAGGGCTATTGAATACGCTAGTAGTAAAGCAAAGAGAGGGGAGCTTTTTAATATCTATACAGATAACCAAGCTAGTTTACTGAGACTAAAAACTCCTTCTGATAAGCCAGGACAAAGTCAACAGATTAGAGCTATATTAGCCACTAAGGCCCTTAAAGCTAAAGGAGCTAATATAGAACTAATCTGGGTCCCAGGGCATGAGGATATAATAGGGAACGAAGAAGCAGACGTACTAGCCAAAATAGGTACCACTTCTCCTATATTAGAACCTGAATCATCAGCTATATTACATAATCTCTATTTAAAGACTTTATATAATAATAGCTCTATACAGTCTATATACACAGATGGATCTCAAACTCAAAAAGGAGACGGAATAGGCCTAGGGCTCGTTGTTTATAGTCACGAAACTCCCTATATTCCGGTCGTAGCTAAACATAGAGAAAGCCAGAATATAGGAGCTAGTGCTATAGTCTATAACGGAGAACTAGAAGGCGTCACTAGGGCTATTGAATACGCTAGTAGTAAAGCAAAGAGAGGGGAGCTTTTTAATATCTATACAGATAACCAAGCTGGTTTACTGAGACTAAAAACTCCTTCTAATAAGCTAGGACAAAGTCAACAGATTAGAGCTATATTAGCCACTAAGGCCCTTAAAGCTAAAGGAGCTAATATAGAACTAATCTGGGTCCCAGGGCATGAGGATATAATAGGGAACGAAGAAGCAGACGTACTAGCCAAAATAGGTACTACTTCTCCTATATTAGAACCAGAATCAGTAAAAACCTCCTTTGCTTTCCTAGGGGTCCAGATTAATAAAGTAAAGAAATAGGAGTATAGCCTACTCCTAGAATCTTATACTAGACTAGTATCCCAGCTAGAATCGTATAGTAATATATATCCGTGGAAAATATTAAAAAAGATACACCTACCTTTAGGAATACTAAGGCTACTAGCTAGTGCCTTCTTCTAATTAAAGCTAGGCCACGGATATTTAAAGTCCTATTTATATAGGCTAAAAATAGCGTCTAATAACAAATATAAATATGGTAAAACTAAGAATACAAAGCACCTCCTTTTATATTACGAGCTATATAAGGAGGAACGAATTAGACTATTTAGTCTATTCCAAGGTAGCTTAGACGCTAGTGCTTTTAACCTATGGATCCTATTATATACAGAGGTTAGTATACCGAATATACTAGTATTCTTAAAAGAAACTAGTATATGTATAAGGAAATAGTATATTAAGAGAAATGAGGAGGAAGTAGAGGAAGTAAGAGTAGTAGAAGAAGTAGAAAGTGAGGAAGAAAGTGAGGAAAGTAAGGAAAGTGACTAGGAGCTATGGGAGGAAACTGAGGAAACTAAGGTAGAGGTAGAGGTGGAAATAGGAGAGGGGGAATAGTAAAAGGGGAATAGCGAGTAGTAGAGGAATTCGCGAGTTATACTCTTTTCTTTATTTCCTTAAGTTTTTATTTTACTAGGTATGTCCCTTACTATTTATTATACTTATATTAGAAATTGGTACTATATATTAGCTACTAAGACTCACGCTAGCTTAGCTGGCTGTGCTATATAGTTGTAAACTAATAAAGCACGTTAAAAGGAAGGAAAAAAAAGGAAAAAAAAACTAACCCCTAGGACCTTAGAGAGCTTTTAGAGGGCCCTATAGAATAGCTAGAGCTACCTACTACTTCCTTACTAGCTCGGTTTAGCTAGAGGGCTCGTTTTAACTTCGATTTAACTACAAATCCTATTTCCTTAGACGAACTCATAGCCCCCTTTCCTTAGCTTAATTTAGCTAGTATAACTCATTTGAGCCGTACTTAGAATAAGCTAAAGCGTGACTCTAGCTCGAGTAATATTAATAGTAATATTAATAAGGAATACTAAAACTATAGAAACTACTACTAATACTAGAATTAAGCTTTAAATAAAGCTAAATTACTAATTCGTAAAGCTCGTAGCTTAATACTTAAAGCTATTAGTATTACCTTATTATATAACTAGTAATCTCAACTACTAAATTTAGTAGAAATCTTTAGAGAATATACTAAATTCGGCTATATTCGCTATACTAGTACTTTACTAACTTCTCAAGTAGTGAACCTCGAAAATACTACTAAACGAATTGAAATTCAATTAAGAACTTAAGCTAAACTAGTTACTTAAGCTAAAACCACCTCTAAAAAGCTTACTTAAGCTAAAATCGCTACTTAAGAACTACTATACTCGGAATCAGAAAAGGACTAGACTAAAATTTTTTTTTTTTTTTTTTTCATTTTAACGTGCTTTATTAGTTTACAACTATGTAGCACGGCTAGCTAAGCTAGCGTGAGTCTTAGTAGCTAATATACAGAACCAATTTCCAATATAGGTGTAATAAATGGTGAGGGACGTACCCAGTAAAACAAAAACTTAAGGAAATAAAGAAAAGAGTGTAAATCGCGAATTCCTCCACTAATCGCTATTCCCCTTTTACTATTCCCCCTCTCCTATTTCCACCTCCTCCACCTCCGCTTCCTCCCATAGCTCCTAGTCACTTTCCTTACTTTCCTCACTTTCTTCCTCACTTTCTACTTCTTCTACTACTCTTACTTCCTCTACTTCCTCCTCATTTCTCTTAATATACTATTTCCTTATACATATACTAGTTTCTTTTAAGAATACTAGTATATTCGGTATACTAACCTCTGTATATAATAGGATCCATAGGTTAAAAGCACTAGCGTCTAAGCTACCTTGGAATAGACTAAATAGTCTAATTCGTTCCTCCTTATATAGCTCGTAATATAAAAGGAGGTGCTTTGTATTCTTAGTTTTACCATATTTATATTTGTTATTAGACGCTATTTTTAGCCTATATAAATAGGACTTTAAATATCCGTGGCCTAGCTTTAATTAGAAGAAGGCACTAGCTAGTAGCCTTAGTATTCCTAAAGGTAGGTGTATCTTTTTTAATATTTTCCACGGATATATATTACTATACGATTCTAGCTGGGATACTAGTCTAGTATAAGATTCTAGGAGTAGGCTATACTCCTATTTCTTTACTTTATTAATCTGGACCCCTAGGAAAGCAAAGGAGGTTTTTACTGATTCTGGTTCTAATATAGGAGAAGTAGTACCTATTTTGGCTAGTACGTCTGCTTCTTCGTTCCCTATTATATCCTCATGCCCTGGGACCCAGATTAGTTCTATATTAGCTCCTTTAGCTTTAAGGGCCTTAGTGGCTAATATAGCTCTAATCTGTTGACTTTGTCCTAGCTTATTAGAAGGAGTTTTTAGTCTCAGTAAACCAGCTTGGTTATCTGTATAGATATTAAAAAGCTCCCCTCTCTTTGCTTTACTACTAGCGTATTCAATAGCCCTAGTGACGCCTTCTAGTTCTCCGTTATAGACTATAGCACTAGCTCCTATATTCTGGCTTTCTCTATGTTTAGCTACGACCGGAATATAGGGAGTTTCGTGACTATAAACAACGAGCCCTAGGCCTATTCCGTCTCCTTTTTGAGTTTGAGATCCATCTGTGTATATAGACTGTATAGAGCTATTATTATATAAAGTCTTTAAATAGAGATTATGTAATATAGCTGATGATTCAGGTTCTAATATAGGAGAAGTGGTACCTATTTTGGCTAGTACGTCTGCTTCTTCGTTCCCTATTATATCCTCATGCCCTGGGACCCAGATTAGTTCTATATTAGCTCCTTTAGCTTTAAGGGCCTTAGTGGCTAATATAGCTCTAATCTGTTGACTTTGTCCTGGCTTATCAGAAGGAGTTTTTAGTCTCAGTAAACTAGCTTGGTTATCTGTATAGATATTAAAAAGCTCCCCTCTCTTTGCTTTACTACTAGCGTATTCAATAGCCCTAGTGACGCCTTCTAGTTCTCTATTATAGACTATAGCACTAGCTCCTATATTCTGGCTTTCTCTATGTTTAGCTACGACCGGAATATAGGGAGTTTCGTGACTATAAACAATGAGCCCTAGGCCTATTCCGTCTCCTTTTTGAGTTTGAGATCCATCTGTATATATAGACTGTGTGGAGCTATTATTATATAAAGTCTTTAAATAGAGATTATGTAATATAGTAGTCTCTTCCTTAGGCTATCTTGATATAGTGATTTTATAAGGTACTTCTCTATCCTAAGGAGGAAAGTAAAAGTGTCTTATAGTCTCTAAGTCCTCAGGATCTATAAGGCCCTTAATAGAATTAACTATAATTTCGACTTGTGACATTTTAGCCTTGCGATCTCGAACTAGATCTGTGTTTAGACTATAAATAGAGTCTATATCAGAGTCTATAGATTCTAATTACTTAGATCTTTGGAAGGACTTCTTAAACTCTAGCCTAACTGGGTGTTTTAGGCTATATTTAAGGATACGAAAGGCATATCGACGACGACTATGGTTTAGCCTTATAATAGGGGGGACTAAAGCTGATTCGACCTCCATAGGGATAATAGGAGCTGATTTAAATACTCCTAAAGTTTTCCTTAGGGCTAGGTTCTAAATGGCTTATAAAGGCCTAATTTGAGCTTTATTTTCTGTCTTCTACCATAATAAGGAACCATAGTCTATTACACTAGTAACACAGGCTAAATATAGCTGTCTAATTACAAATGGAGATAAACCACGTGATATATTCGTGAGTCTTTATACCCTATAGAAGGCTTGTTTTGCTTTAGAAGCCCTGAAGGCTATATGTTCCTTAAAACTGAGCTTTTCGTTATAATAGATCCCTAGCTATTTAACTACTTTACTTGGAGAGACTAAGGCTCTATTAGGTAGCTTTAAGCTAGGCTTATTCTTAGAACTATTAAAGTAAATAAGCTTAGTTTTATCCATATCAAAGCTAATAGTATTCTTCGATCCTAGCTTATATATATCCTTTACTTCTCTTTCTAAAGTCTTTATATTTTGTTTAAGACTTTTAGAAGTAGTAGTAAGGGTTATATCGTCTAAATAAGAACCGAATCTAATAATAGCTGACTTAAATAAGTCTCTGATATAAATAAGGAATAATATAGATAATATAGGGCTCCCTTGTGGAATGCTAGTAAGTATAGACTTAAAGACTTCGATACTATTATCAAAAGCTAGTCTTAATACTCGGTTATCTAAGAACGACGATACCCAGAGAATAAGGCTAGTGGGTAGTAATAAACTAATCATGATCTGTAATAGCCTATTCTTAGACACGTGATCGAAGGCACCTTTGACATCTAGAAAGAGAGTACTAGTTTTTAGCTTATAGGACTTATTAGCTTCTACCTCATTTTGTAGTAGTAAAGCGGCATTAATAGCTAACTTATGTAGCCTACCTCCTATTTGAGAGGGGTGTAATAGGTTACTAGTCTCGGCTAAATAGCTAAGTCTCCTAGCTAATATTCTCTTAGAAACCTTCCCTAAGTAATTAAGTAAGGAAATAACTCGATATGCTTTAGGTAGGGAATAGTTTGGTTTTCCTAATTTCTTTAGAATAAAGCCAGTAGCTTGTTTCCAGACTTTAGGGTAGTATCCCTTATTGATAAATAAGGAATATAGCCTATAAAAAGTGTCTGGAGTAGCTCTATAAGCGTGGACTATAATCTCTTAAGTAACTAAGTCTGGTCCTGGGGTTTTCCCCTTTATCTTAGAAGTATAAGCTTATTCTAGCTCTATTTTAGATAAAATAGGCCATTCCTACTTAGAACTAGGCCTATAGTTTATTAGACTAATAGGCTTAGTATTTGGAGGTAGTGGAAAAAGCTCGGTTCTAAAGATATTACACTTATCTTAGAAAGTCGACTTAAGCTCTCTATTACTATTTAAGATACTAGGAATAGGTTAGTATATAATATCTTTAGTATATTTCATAGCTTTGTAAATCGACTAGGAGTCTTCATTCTCTAAGAACTTATTCCAGTGCGCTAGCTTAGTGCTTTTAATAGCATTAAAATAGGTATTTTTTGTATTCTGGAGTTCTTGTTTATAGAGAGTATACCCTGAGGCTTTAGACTTGCGGCTATAATATAGTATAGATTTATGTAAAGTCTTTAAGTCCTTATTTCACTAGGGTTTCGAATACGGACTAGTAGTAGATTTTGGAATACTATTACTAGCCGCTTCTACTATTCTATTTGTAAAGTCTTTAGCTAATAGATCTAGTTCTTGATTTGTACTATTAAGTGGAAAGGGCATATTATTAAGGCTACTAATAAGGTAGCTTGTAAATTTCTCCTAGTCTGCTTTTCTAGTATTAAATCTGACTAGAGTAGAACTAGAGCTAATAGTCGATTTGCTAATAGTAAATAGAACCCCGGAGTAATTAGATTATAATTCTGGTAGTACTTGCTAGTCTTTAATCTTAGTTACTATTCCACTAGTAGCAAAACTTAAGTCCAATATAGAGGGAGTAGATATATTAGATCTATAGAAGGTACCTTCCCCTGGTTTATTTAATAGCCTTAAAGAGTGAGTCTCTATATAGCTAATTAAATGAGTAGCGTAAGTGCTAGGGGGTCTTAGGGGATCCTACTAAGGATAATGTATATTAAAATCACCTAGTAATAAAGAGCTATCCTTAAGAGTAGTAGGTAAAATATCCTCTCTTAGTATAGTTAATATACTATTATCGTCCTCTAGGTGAATTGCATTATAGAAATTAATTAGCTGCATTTTTAGTACACCTAGACTTAATTCTATAATTAGGTAATTAGGATCACTTGGTGAGTTTAAGGCTAGACTAGCTTATAGCTCGCGAGCTATATAAAATAAGGTTCTAGGCCTTAAGGTACCATAGTTCGGGAGTATTTAATAAAAACTAGGGTATATAATGGAATAATATTCCCGATTATTATCCCCTGTTATTACTCAAGGCTCTTGAACTACTAGGACTTTAATATCTAGTTCTATAGCTAATTCCAAGACGTTTTCAGTAGTAGTACTATTACGATTTATATTAACTTGTAATACTTTGACGTAGTTACTTATTAATAGTAATATCAGGAGTCGCAGTAGCTATAGTAGCTTGTTTAATAGCTAAGTAAACCTCACATTGCTTCAAGCTAGCTAAGTGGGTAGTACTTAAGTAATTAGAGTATTTGGTGGTCACGTGAGGGCATTTTTTACCCTTCTTTTTATAGATAGAGTAATAATAATTCTCAGTCATATGACCCTCACTATATAGCAAGCACTTAGGGTCCTTTTTGCAAATAGAATCTAAGTATCTATACCCTACGTACCTAGTACACTATATAGTACTAGAGATAGTATAATATTTTACTACCTTAGTAGAGATTCCGGCTATAAGGAGTCTATTTTTAATAGCTCTATTAGCCTAAGTCTCGGTAGGGAATACTACTACTACTAAACCAGCTCGCTGGAGTCCTAAGTCTCTCTTTTCCTTAGAAGTGGCCCAATAAGGCTAGCTAATAGGCTCTAGTCCTTTATTAAAGGTCTTAATCTCTTCTAGGACTAAGTCCATTCCCTCATCTATATCGAACTCCCGAATAGGTAGTCCGTGGATAATAACTTTATACCACGGTTCTCCTTTTTATACACTTATAACCAAGGGAAGTACCCCCTTTATAGTAGCTTCGTTTTGAACCAGAAAATCAGAATTAAACTCAGGAGTAGTATTTACTATAATATTACCCTTTAAGGAAAGAGAGACCATAGAGATTACTAATCCCTTAATCCCCTTAGTGCGGAAAGTAGAATTAAGCAAATTACGAGTTGAA
The DNA here is from genome assembly GCA_021399465.1 of Hyaloscypha sp. PMI_1271. Lineage (NCBI taxonomy): Eukaryota > Fungi > Ascomycota > Leotiomycetes > Helotiales > Hyaloscyphaceae > Hyaloscypha > Hyaloscypha sp. PMI_1271. Next base: position 8,968 of record JAJTUS010000315.1, on the reverse strand, counting down.
ATAGTAGAGAACGAAGTAGCCTGCTCCATATAAGCTAGTAGGAAGGTACTTTTCCTAGAGAGGGCCTTTGATTTTATACTAGTATCACGGGCACTAGAACCACTAGGTGGTTTCTTAGTGTCACGAGCACTACCGCTACTAGTAAGTATACTAGTGCCTTTTCCTCCCTGATTTTTGGACTTAGTATGTGATACTAAAGTCCATTCCTTTTCCGAGTATAATTATGGGTCTTCTGTAGCGATTTTAGCCCAAGTAGGCTTCTCCGAGGTAGTTCTAGCTTAAGTAGCTAGCTTAGCTTAAGTTCTTGACTAATTTTCGATCCGTTTAGTAGTATTTTCGAGGTTAGTTACCTGAGAAGCTAGTAAAGTACTAGCGTGGCGGATCCGGCCGAATTCTGTGTATTCCCTAAAGATTTCTACTAAATCTAGTAGTCTGGATTACTAGTCATGTGACTAGGTGATACTAATAGCTTTAAGTAGTAAGCTACGGGCTTCGCGGATTAGTAATTTAGCCTCGTTCGAGGCCTGGTTCTAAAATTGACGTTAGTTTTCGAGGATTTGGTATTCCTTATTAATATCGCTATCGATATCGCTCGAGCTAGGGCTACGCTTTAGCCTATTCTGGATGCGGCTCGCACGAGCTGCACTAGCTGAATTAGTTAAGGGAAAAGGGGCTACGAGTTCGTCTGAGGAGATAGGGTTTGCGGTTAAATCGAAGCTGAAATGAGCCCTCTGGCTAAGGCAAGCTAGTAGAGACGTAGCAGGTAGCTCTAGCTATTCCGTAGGGCCCTCTGGAAGCTCTCCGAGGTCTTAGGGGTCCGTAGTGGGGGGGCTAGAGCCCGGGGGGTCTAGGGGGGCCATTTAGCCTCCTCTAGCTCTACTTATAGTAGGTTCTAGAGGCTAGGGCTAAAGGGCTAAGGTATATCAAGTGAAGTCTAAAGGTTAATGAAGTCCTTAGGTAAAAGTAAGGGGGGTGAAAAATCCGAAAAAAAGTTGAATAGATACTAGGGGTTAGTAATAGTAGGGGGGCTATTTAGCCTACTCTAGCTCTACTTATAGTAAGTTCTAGAGCCTAGGGCTAAAGGGCTAAGGTATATCAAGTGAGTTCTAAAGGTAAATAAAGTCCTTAAGTGAAAGTAAGAGGGGTAAAAAATCCGAAAAATATATATTTCCTTATATTTATCTAAGTATTATAATAAAGACATTACTATTATCTTTAGTAGTAGTACTTATTACGTGAGTAAATAATAGAATCACGGTTACTATACTATTATATAAGCGAAGTAACCTATAAAAGTAGTGGTTCCCTTATATAGTAGAATAGATTATCTTTTATATATTACTTATTCTATTCTCTCTTATATAATAATTAGGTTATAATAATAGGAATAAAGTAATAGAAGTGAGGTATAAAGATCTAAGATTCCTATACCTATTAAGAATCTAAAGCTAAGGAGAGAAAGAGAGAGTAAGGTATAGTAGGGGATAAGTAGTTAGGACTAAAACACTAAGCTATTTAAACCCTTTAGCCTAAAGCTAGTTATGTGATATTAGCTATTATATTACTCCCCCCTCTAATAGAGCTCAATCCGAGTATTAGTATAATAGAATAAAGGGAAACTTAAAGGAGTATAGTAAAGTATTAAAAACTAAGAGCTCTATTTCCTAGTAATATACTTCCTCTAGTCTAGCTCTAGTAGGAGCTTATAACCCTTATTAATATTACTTTCTAAACTATAGTCGTCGTCGTTTACTATAGTAATAGTAACCCATTTACTAGAACTAGAAGTATTTACTAGCTTAGTATAATTCTTTACTATATGAGCTATAGAACTATACCTAAAGTAGGTACTAAGCTCCTAGTAGTCCTTTATAAGCGTAGCTAATAATGGAATAGGTAACGACGAAAAGGCTCTAAATACTAGTATAATTACACTAATAGTTAAGCTACTAATATCTATAGGGTCGCTAGTAATCTTAGGAGTAGTTTAATATAGCGGAGTAGTAGTTTTAAATAAGAGCTACTAGGTAGTTTATAGGAAATCGCTATAAACTTATAAGAGACTTAGTTACTAGGCTAGTCGAGAGCGAATCGCTAAATTAAGGCTATTGCGAAAGGTGGAGATTTTATTAATATTAGGCTAGCTCTAGTTATTCGCTTTATATAAGGTATATTTAAACTTAGCTATATAGGTAAGGAGAGAGTTATTACCTTAGTAGAAGGCATATAGTTTGTCTTTAGCCTCCGATTACTTGTTTGGATTATTAAACCCTCATAAGTTAATCGAGAATCGTATAGTAGTCCTATAATTAAGTGTACTCTATATAGGAGAGCTATAATAGAACTATTGATTAGATAGAGGATTCTAGATTAAGGTAGACGTAATAGAATTAAGCTATAGTGTCCCTAATTACTACTCTATTAATAGTGATCTTTGCTTTAATTAAAGGTAGTTAAGTATCGAATTTATATGTGCTTCTAGTGAACTTGAGTCTAGAAGATATCTATTCCTAAAGAAATACCAGAAAAATCGGAAAAATTAGAGGGGTGCCTACACGTGGGCTAGATAGATAAACAGAGGGTTATTAGGAGCGGCACTCACACTAATTAGACGGATAGAACAGATAGATTAATAGAGGGGTAGTAGAACTATACTAAGGTAGAAGTATATAGTAGAACTATACTAGGGTAGAAAAGATAGAGTAAGCTTTAGATTATGTGACGGCAGGAATAAAGTAATAGAACGAGGCTCTAAGATCTAAGATTCCTATATCTATGAGAATCTAAAGCTAAGGAGAGAAGGAGAGAGTGAGGTGTGGTGGGGGATAAGTAGCTAGGACTGAAACACTAAGCTATTTGAACCCCTTAGCCTAAAGCTAGTCATGTGACACTAGCTGTCACATAAGTTTAAAGTATAGGAATAAAAATCTAATACTTATTATTCTATAATTATACTTCTTATAATATATTATAATACTTATTATAATACTTACTATATTACTATTTGAAATAAGTTAAGGTAATTTAAAATTAGATTTAGTTCTACTAGTTCATAATAGCTAACTATATATTATTTTAATAAACTTGTTATAAACCTTATTATAGTCGACTATATCAGATTGGTCCCAGTTATATAGTCGCTTTCAAAATCGGCTTCCCCTCCACACTCGCTAGAAGATTCTGAACCCCACCTACTATAAGAGGCTAAGCGCAGTATCATGTGACCATCCCGGGACAGACCACAGCACTATTACCTCATACACGTACAATACTTCGAAGTCGCTTGCAAAACCGCCTTCACCCTTTGCACACTACAGTAGCGCTCACTTTCAAAGCCACGTTGTGCAAGGAACCCTAGTCACGGAATAGCCAATCACTACTTGCCAAGAAAGCGGAGGTCCGATGTGGATATTTTGCGAAGAGGCTCAATTCACGACCACTGACTAATCTCGTTTTCAGCCACCACTTATGGCTGTGGTGTCCGTTGATTCAGCCTATCGATTACTGTCGCTTTGCAGCTACGACTTCAGCTGGCCGGCGCTTAAGACCAGCTCGCTACTAACGATCCTCTCTCTGCGCTCGATAGCCTTTTGCTGGATGGACAACACAAAGCAGTGAGCAAGCGCATCCCCACATGCTGCAACCACCATGGAGCAAGCAATAGCAACCAAACATTGTGGCGAGTCGAACCCAGTCGACACTACTGGCTTGTGCCTGCTATCCCTCGAAGGCGGCGGCGTGCGTGGACTCTCGACCCTGTACATTCTGAAAAACATCATGGATCGATTAAACCACGCGCGGGCGGAGAGCAAGCTTCCTCCGGTGAAGCCGTGCGAAATGTTCGACCTCGCCGGAGGCACGAGTACTGGCGGGTGAGTGGACTTTGCATCTTTGATTATTTGATGGCCTGCTAATTCAATCGCAAAAAAGTCCCGCATTAAAAACCACGTGTCCCACTCTCTTCCTATTAATACCTAATCCCCGCAAAACGATTACCAGCTTTCTCATGACACTGACTTGTTGGAATCAACGAGAGTGATTAACACCTAGGTCTTGAGGATCTTCAAGGCGTCAGTCAAATCTGCAATCTTCTTTACAAGTCTCGTGCGGCACTTCTTGGAAGACTTAGTCTCTCCGACGATCCATTCAAGCTTCTCGGCTTCTAAGTTGATAACCCAGTCCTGAGTGAACACTTTCAAGGGACTAGAAGGGCCATGCAACAGGCAGTAGTCAACGGCGAGCTGGAAGATATTGTCGATGTATCGGTCAAGTGCTAGGCTGTAGTAAGCTTGAAGAATGTCATGAATCTCTTCCTGCAACTGCTCCACATTGCTTTTGCCTTCGGCAGCTTTGGCGATGTCGTTCAAATTGACCATATACTGAGTCTCTCCGTACTGCTTAATGTCCTTTCTAGCCTTAGGACGCAGGAGCTCGGTGACTCGATAGCCTCGAGCCTTGGAGAGAGCCTCGGCAAACTGTTTGTTGAGAGTGTACGGCTTCTTGCGCTGTTCAACTTCGATCAATAGGCTCGCTTGGGCCATTGCCGTCTTGTAGCGTTCCACAAGGCTGTCGAGGATTGCGGACCATAAATGACTACGGGTTTGCTCCTCTGAACATATGGAACGAAGTGCAGCGGCGATGAAGCGATGAAGGGTGATAATAACCCGGCTCATATAGATCTTAGTCATGTCGCCCCATTTGCGTGATTGCTCTGCAAAAGCCGTAGCAACAAAGTTTGCGTTAAAGGTGCCAAGATCCAAGCCTCTTGATTTCAAGTAGACGTTATTAATCCATGCAGAAAAATCTTCACGCGGCATTGGTATCTTGTGCGGTGGGAGAGGGACAATGATGTCACCAAGTTCGGTAAGCTCCCCCAGCGCAATATCGTCGACTCTTGCCTTTTCGAGGAGCACTCGCAGGTTGTCTATCATCGACTCAACTCGGGGGGGCTCTTTAAGATCGGAATCTTTATCGGTATCAGATGCTACAGACGATACAAATGGGTCAAGTTTCTCGAAGTGTCGTGAATGGGCGCCTAGTTGAAAATCGGCACTAAAAACACCGGTAATGTTTACCACGTGGGTGATGAGACGGAGCTCGTCTTTGTCAAAAACCGGATCTGCGTTATAATCCGCAGCTAAAGCTGCCCTAGCCCGATCCTGGAAAATCTCGGCAATGCGACTGAGAAAAATACGTTGCTCGCGCTCATCCTGGCGAGGCGGCCCAAGACTCTGTAGTTCCCTCTTGCAATCTTTGATTTGATTGCTGACATCCTGGAGCAATTTGGGAAACTCGCGTCGGGTAATGTCGACTAAGAGGGACATGAGTTGCTCTCTGAGGGCTGAAATGCCTACCCGATCCGGTGGAAGGTCGATCCATGGTTGTTGTCGGAAAATCTGATCAAGCTCTGGCTGCTCCTTTGAGCTGCCACTTGCTCCACGATTGCGGACGACGACGTAGCCAAGAGTAAGTGGTCGTTTCTTGCCCTTGACAAGGTCACAGACGGCAGCTTGCGCACTCTGTTCAAGTACCAAGTCGGGTTTGGTGAGCACACCGAGGGTACGCTCACCATTCTTGTCGTAATCTTCCGCAAGCTCTAAGATCTCTTGCGTGGCAATGTCGACATTACTCGGCAGCACTGCTAAGATAATAGTGCGATCGTCTTTGATATACTTCTTGACCAGGTCTCTCACAATGACCATGTCATCTTTGGTGGTCCCCTGCGTAGTGGTACGGAATATCCCTGGAACATCAATGATGGTGAGATAGTCCTCGTGTGGTCCCTGCACCTCGATCTTGAGAACATCGTCGCTAAATACAGCGCCGTTCCCGGTTGATACGTCGGTCCGCAAACCCATTTTTTCATTGGCCTGGTCTTTCATTAAGCTATGTAAATCGACTCCAGATAATCAAGTCTCACTAACCTTCTTCAAGATTTCCTCGAACTGCTCCCGAAATTTCAAACCCGAAGGCATGTGCATCTGGAATCCCTCGACCTCCTTCCTATGCTCCTCTGACGCGCGTGGGCCAGGAATAATGCGTATATCGACACGGTCATTGATATTACGTCGAGATGTGATCTGCGTTGCATGACGAGTGCAGAGGCTTTGGTCTCTTGGAAACGGAATTCCGGTAAGGCTTTCCAGTAAGGAGGATTTGCCAGAGCTTTGATCTCCGGCTACAACAAGCTATTTTCCGTGTGAGCTTATGGGAAACCATAGTCAATACCGGCCTTCTGATCTTACCTGAGGGAGAGGTACATGTTGGCCAATGTTCAAGTCACGGAGCTTGTCGACCTTTTCAAGCAACGTGGGGTCTGACAAGGTGGTAACCTCCCGGCTGACGGTCATTTTGCGAACCTACAGCAAGAGTGATCGATATGATGAAGTCGTGTGTTTTCAAGAGGAGGATCAGCGGGTGTATTGACTTGTTCAGGAGACCAGTGGTTGAATAGAAGAAGATTGTAGAAATTCTTGAATGCATCATCAAGGACGACTCGTCCCCTTTATAATCGAAGAAGCCATTCGTGATCCTGCAATTTTCGATAAGAGACGACGAACCAGCAGCGGTGCGCCGGCTGTGTCTGGGCGTTGATAAAGAGCACGGCTTGCAGTTGGCTCTTTTGAGGCTGCCAATATCCAAAAGAATATCGTTGGTATGCCACATGCGCGGTTGCGTAGCATGCTCATAGATAAGAGCAATAGGTTCCAGAAAAAGTGAAGTGATCAGTGCAGATTGGTCAGGGTACGAGATATTTGATGCCTAGATATTGTCTGTCGTTGGCTCGTTGTGAGGTATGCATATGCCCTTCTTTCCAGTTGGCTGTTTTTGAGGCTGCATATACACTAACTTGGTGGCAAGGCGCTTTGTCAGGCTGCAAGGAAAATGTTCTTGTTCTGTGGTTGGTCAATTTTGAGGCTGCGTTAACAAGGCTCCACGCATGGCGATTTATTAGACTGCGATGAAATATGTTCTTGGTCAGTTTTGAGGCTGTGTTAACAAGACTCCGGGCATGGCGATTTATTAGACTGCTATGAAATATGTTCTTGGTCAGTTTTGAGGCTGTGTTAACAAGACTCCGGGCAAGGCGATTTATCAGGCCGCGATTATATATGGTCTTATTCTGCAGTTGGTTTTTGTGAGACAAAAATATCATGCACTTCACCTACCCCATTGGTCAGTTTTGAGGCTGATATTGCACTGTGCCCCACGCGGCAGCAGATTATGGTAGGGATTAGTCGACCGCATCGGGCGTAACCCCGTCACATATGCAAGAAGTAGGCAGCCTAGTGTCTCGGCGGAGAATCGAGTTGAATCAACCTGGGAAAGTGGTTGTGAAGATAAATGTGATTATAAAGTGGGTGGTCGTCGCTCCAAGCAAGACCTTTCTGAAGCAAGTCCCTCGCCTCGACCTCATACAGTTCTTCGCTCATCAACAGTCCTGGGCATAGCTACTTTGTGAAGTAGCCCAGGACTGCACAAATCTCAACTCCTTCTTTGAAACAACAACAGCCGGGTCTCCCGTGCACCAAGCAGGAGGCCCGCACCGCCTGACCCCTGTCAAGCAACGAGCAGCGTGTTTGCAGAGCTTCAAGTCAACACGTCTACTTTTCCGATCCGGACAGCTACGATCCCTCAGCACCCTCGTCAGACAACTTCGAGTATTTCTACCATATCGAGTGTGTGAACGACAACGCGTGCGACTCTTGTAGTGTACGCGAAAATTTCTCACCACTCGCTCCTTTCTCGTCTTTATCTGAGAACGAGAGTGCCGACAGCGTCCATTCAGGATTAAGATTCCCTTTCAGCGCTCAGCAAGACAATATCCCGGGTCACAACGCCATTGACGGTGATAACCGCCCTTACTCTCCTATACCGGGTTCTTCCCACCCTTGGGATGAGACCCAGCAGCGGTCGTCCTACGACCCAATTTTCGTCGAAACAACACCAGAAATCCAGCAACAGCCCTACGACTCAACCTTGGCCAAGACAAGAGCAGGTTCTCAAGACGGTGGCTCCTCTCGCCACCGTTGTAATGAATGCAACAAGAGCTTTGCTGACCAAAACGGCTTGAAGCGTCATGTCAAAACCATACATAGCCCGGCGCAATGGGTCTGTACTGTCGCAGGTTGTCGCAAATTTGGTAAAGCAGTCTCTAGGAAGGATGATTTCAGGCGGCACTGCAAGAAGAGACACCCTACGGTGAATCTCGAACAGTTTGGTCTCTGAATATGCACGCATCTGCGTCTCCTTTGGCAGGGGAGCCATCGTATTAGACTCCTCAGGATCGAAGGTCTTTGCAATGTCTCGTCATACGCTACAGGAGGTAGATCGTCGACAGTTCATTATGTGTAGTGTATCTCGAAATCATCTGGCCTGCGCCTGATGATCCCTGGATCCACAGAGCACAATGACTGTAATGTATTTACAGACCGATTAGAAAATATGATTGCATGTTGCAACATCTGGAATGCCTTCCCATATGACATGGTTATTCTGTTCAAAATTATACTATCTTTTCCAAATTACTTGGGGTGCCCGGCGGCATAAGCCCCCCCCCCCCCTTCAGGCCACCTCGCTTAACTTACCGCCACTTTGATATTTTTTCTTCTTCTTCTTTTCCTTTTAACGTGCTTTATTAGTTTTAAACTATGTAGCACGGCTAGCTAAGCTAGCGTGTTTCAGTTGTTTATTTACAGAACCAGTTTCTAATATAGGTGTAATAAATAGTTAGGGACGTCCCTTAGAAATAGTAATAGTAAGGAAATAAATGAAATGAGTATAAGTTAAGCTTTCTCCCTTATTCCCCTTTTCCCTATTCCCCCTCCCTATTCCCCCTCCCTATTCCCCCTCTCCTATTTCCACTTCCCCTATTTCCTCTCCTATTTCTACTTCCTCTCTTTAGTTAATATGTGTTATATAAGAGGGAGTAGAGTGAGTGATGTGTGAAAGATAATCTATTCTATTA
>JAJTUS010000314.1:0-38416 GCA_021399465.1 Hyaloscypha sp. PMI_1271 | reverse complement strand
AGATAGGGTTTGCGGTTAAATCGAAGCTGAAACGAGCCCTCTGGCTAAGGCGAGCTAGTGGGGACGTAGCAGGTAGCTGTAGCTGATCCGTAGGGCCCTCTGGAAGCTCTCCGAGGTCCTGGGGGTCCGTAGTGGGGGGGCTAGAGCCCGGGGGGTCTGGGGGGGCCATTTAGCCTGCTCTAGCTCTACTTATAGTAGGTTCTAGAGCCTGGGGCCAAAGGGCTAAGGTGTATCGAGTGAAGTCTAAAGGTAGATGAAGTCCTTAGGTGAAAGTAAGGGGGGTGAAAAATCCGAAAAAAAGTTGTATGGGGATTATATATAAGATCGATATGATTTCTGCGTTTACTCAAGGAAATATAGATACAAATATCTATATAAAACAGCCTATAGGGCATATAGACGCTAAAAACCCAGATTACGTGCTAAAGTTAAATAAAGCCTTATATGGGCTAAAACAGTCAGCTAGAATCTGGTACTATACACTAAAAGACGTCCTAATTAATAAGCTAGGGTTTAAAACCTTAATTAGCGAAAATAGTATATTTATTAATAGAGAGCTTAATATAATAATAAGCCTCTATGTGGACGATCTGGCGATAATAGGCCCTAATTTAAATACTATTAAGACTTTTCTCGAAGATCTTAAAAAGTACTTTAAATTTAAAGACTTAGGCCCTATTAAAGATTACTTAGGTATAGAAGTAGACTACGACCTTAGTAAGGGGATATTAAAATTAAATCAAACTAAGTACTTAACTAAAGTCTTAGAGAGATTTAATATTAATAATAAAAACCCTAAATACACTCCTCTTAAGGCTAATATTAAATTAGAGCCAAATAAGGGATTAGCTAGCGAAACTGAAATTAAATGGTTTCAGGCAGCTATAGGGTGTCTATTATATTTAGCGATGGCTACTAGACCCGATATAGCTTATAGCGTTATACTACTAGCTAGGTTTGCAAGTAATCCTAGTCTAGAGCATAAAAGCGTAGTTAATAACGTCTTTAATTATCTAAGTAAGACTATAAACTTAGGAATTATATATACTAGAGACGGGAATATTAATTATATAAGCGGGTACTGCGACGCAGACTATGCCGGCGATATTGCTAGCGCTAAATCTACTAGTGGCTATATATTTTATATCGCTAAAGGTCCAATTACGTGGAAGTCCAAACTACAAAGTATTATAGCTCAAAGTACTACTGAAGCGGAGTATATAGCTATAAATATAGCTGCTAAAGAAGCAGTTTATATTAAGAGCTTACTAAAAGAGCTTGGGTTTTATAAGCAAAATAAGCTTCCTTTATATACGGATAATAATGGAGCATTATTATTAGCTAATAACCCGGTCTTCCACGAGAGAACTAAGCATATAGCGGTTAAATACCACTATATAAGGGACCTAATAAATAAGGGAATACTAGACCTTATTTATATTAATACTAAGGAACAGAAAGCTGATGGCTTTACTAAGGCCTTAGATAAGATTAAATTCAGAGAGTTTATTAGAATGCTAGGATTAAACTAAATTGAAAAAGGACTAAGAATTAAAACTTTAAAGTAAATTCTTAGAAGATTCTATAAGAAGGGACTAAGAGCCCTAAGAACAATTCCTATAATAATTTTAAGAGGGGACTAAAGGAATAAGCTTTAAAGCAATTCTTAAGATCTCTAAGTTATATTTCCTAATAAAAAGGTTAGGTTCTGTTTAAATAGGCCTATACTATTAAAGTCCTTATTAAGAGGGCGTGTTGGATTAGTAATAAGCACTTTCTAGTATATTCTAGTAGTTTATAGAACCTTCTAGAATGCTTATATAATGATTTATAAGCATTAGTAAGCATTACTAATTAAAGGTTCTATAACCTTCTATATAGCTCTAAATTTGTCAGCTATAGTACTAGAAGATTCTAATTAGTAAGCGTGAGTCATACAATTAGAATCTACTAGAACTAAGCTCTAGGCTATATAAAAGGGGCTTTGCACCTAGCTAGAGACTCTCTCCTTAAGTTAATTAATATATATTCTTTATATACTATATTGCGACCTACCGACCACGAACATTGAGCCCGTCTATACCGTGTATTCCTACAAATACTATATCTATAAACTATCTAAGTATAGTATTCTTAGTAAGTCTTTTAATATATACCCTAAGCTCTAGGGCTAAGTTATTCTATACTTGAGAGAGCTATTAAACTAGCTTTTTGAACTTGGTAGCTTTTACGTAGTATACTACTAATACTATATAGGAATAAATATTCTTCCTATTTCTTATATTATCTATTATATAGGTTTCTAGCTATAGCTTTCTTAGTATGGTTAATAGTAGGTCCTTGAATTATTAGATTAAGGCCTTTATCTACTATTTAATACTATCCTAGGAAAACTTGAGTCCTATATAGTAAAGGTTATCTAGTTCACTAGTATATAACGAGATTCTAGTATATAATAGTAGTATATTTACTGGTTATATTATCCTTAATTATATCTATAAAGAGATATATATTTCGCTAGTATATATTATTTCCTACTAATATATAGTCTCTTTCTCCTTTAGATATCGCGAGATCTAGGTTAAAGTACCCGATATCTAAGGCTCTCTATTATATATCTATAAGATCTTATTAGTTTACTGGTAGTAGTAGTAGTGTTTCGCTTCCTACTCCTCGCGTATACTAACTAAGTATAGTAGCGACTATATTAGCGATTATTACTACTATATCCTCTCTAGAAAGGGGTTCTACTATAGTTTATAGTGAGACTTAGCGTATTTCCTCTATTTCGTCTAATTCTCGTGAGTCCTCCCTTTATTCTATGGTACTTCGTTCTGTGGTACTTCGTTTACTGGTAGTGTTTCGTGCGGTATTCGCGGTAGGTGGTGAAGTATGCCCCGTACCTTCCTAACCTCTAGGGATATCGTATGAAGGTATCTAGGGAGCTAAGAACTCGGGAATTACATGTATTTATGATGAGAATTCGTGTAGAGTCTTTCGGAAGAGTAATTTATCGATAGCCTAGTTATAGGGAAAGGGGCTTGGTTCTATAGAATATTAGCTGCTTGATATAGAGGAGGTTAAGGCTTCTCGTCGAGGGTAATAAGCGGTAATCCTCTCGATTACCTTATGATCTATCGTGCCGATCTCCTTAGATAGGGCGTAATTTGATGCGAGAAAGGAGCGGAATTAATAAGCTTTCTCGATGAGTTCGCTAGATAGATTATCTATTGGTAGTTATAGTGAGGTGTGCTGAAGAGCTGTGAGTGACTCGTGTGATCGCGACTAAGTCGGTGATTTGCGCTACGTATGGCGTCCGGACCCGAAATGAAGGCCTGGAATAGTGTCGTAGGGCTTAAATAAAGCCTATAACGATGGTATATAAGGTATTACTACTATTCTGTGAGAGGTCTATAGTAGTTTAAAGATGATCTATTTATTCTATGGGATTCTGGTTCTAGTATACGTTGATTACGTAACCCACGTCTATTACCCGTTGATCCGTAGTAGATGTGGGTAATACCCCCACACTATATATTATAGTACTCCTCCTTTCTTTACCCTCTAGCTTAATATTTTTCATATATAAGATTCTTTAAACTCTAACCCTTTAACTACTATATTAATCCCGCTATTATATAATACTAGGCTTACTTAACCTAGTTTATAAAGGTAATAGTAATACTTTTAATAAAGGACTAGAGTACTATATCCTTAGAGAGTAAAGATAGTTATCATTGTAACGAGTTTGGAGTCGATTGTGATACTCCCATTTCAAAGCCAGAGTCTTCATTTCACTTTAATGAGTCTAGAAAATCCAAACCTTGTTAGTGTGGAAACAGGAGCCTCCCCGGAGCTGTTGCGGCAAAGATACTAGCATTTTTACGAGCGGTAGGTCGATTGACACAAAGCCGCCAACGTCCACCTTCTCTTTATGCTCAACCTTCAGCCACCTATCCTTATTCAGGCTTCGAATAACCACCGCCGATCCCGCTGCGCAAATGCACATCACGCAGCCTCACGAAGACCACCAGCTGTTTTCTCCAAACTCATCCGCGAAATTGACGCTACTATCGAACAATCACCGTCGTACTCCTAAATCGCCATCATCAAAAGTCTAGGCTTAGACTCTCAGCAATACTCTTTGATTAGTGATCCTGATATTATATCGATGGAACATTTCGAAGTCCTCGAGAAATGGCTAGACGTCTGTTACGTAAGCGGCTAGCCGAGGGCTACTTAGCTAGCTACCGGTAGTAGAGAATACATCATCTTTCTGCCCCTACTCTGGCCTTTGCTATCGTTAAGGGCCCCCGGGATATCCTATCCCGTGACAACGTCTAACCTAGTGGAGCCAACCGAGGAGATTTCGCATACATTCGCATGAGTGTTTGCATTGAGTCTATCAATAAATTGAAGGGTTTCTCTTCTGATTAGCACAATCATTTTGATTTCTTGCTTGCCACTTGCTCATCTTCGCAGCTTTGTGTTGGCCTTTCTGCAGGCGTATCCATACCCAACCACCTCCATATCAATTCCCAACCCACTCGGGCTACTGTTTCATAGATTATTGCTTTTCCCACAACAGAAAGCAATCTTGGATGAATTGCCGGCGAGTGGGGCAGATATATCAACCACGGACGAGCAGCCGGCCAAGTCGCTGCTGCCAAATTCAACGCAGAGATACCCGCAGCGACGCACAATTTCCACAATGGCTGGTACTGATAAAGTAGCTCCTTCCCAAACCTGCGTTGACGCTTTGGTTTTGCTGAGCTATCAACGAAATCAAATGAATCTGCATATCGCTCATATCGAATTCTTTGGGCGATGAACTCGAGGGGTGGGTATTCAAAGAGCATAAACGATCCCATCCGTGTGAAAACGAGGAGACTGCCACATGAGATGCGCGGGTAGCGAAACATCCAGTAGAGTATGTTCACGGGGATATTCATCCTCTTCAGCCAGGAGGGGAGGCGAAGCAGGTCCAATGTGTACTCAAAAGCTTGATAGAGCGAATAGCACCAGACACTAGATCCAGGAGAGGAAAATTCGACTGCCAGGACGACACACCAGATAGATCCTATTATGATGGAAGCACCCTTTGACAAGCTTTTTTGAAGTCGGCGAGCTTCAGGCCGTCTGTACTTCGTCCGCGGCCATTCTATGTGATCTATGCTAAGTCAGTCAAAACTTTGTTGGTGGCAGGATAACGCTGACCAGATTTCAAAAGGCAGAGTGCTCCTGACTCCACCTGCTCGACGGGCCTGTTTGTGACATCTGAAAACTTAGCTACCAATGCGTAAGTGGCTAGACTTCCTTCAGAGTCTGGCTTCCAGATAAGTCAGACTCAACTTTTTTTTTCGCGGGTTCCGTTTTAGTGTTTGGACGTGAGCAACTGCCGCTTTAACCTGAGCTGAGGGTGAGCAGAGCTCGCTTGAGCTCGGCCTGAGCACACGGCAGAGTCAGCCTGAGCATGTACTGAGAGGCCATTTTAGCTCCCAAAGGGGCTCGTTCTGGCTCCCTTGATGCTCGGTTACACTTTCCTCGTCTTGTCTCCAAGCACAGATCCCATTTTGGCTCTCTTACGGCCGAGATTCCCCTGGAACTATTTTTAAATCTATATTCGCTTATATACATGTGATAAGTCGGTCAGCCTCATTATTCCATAACGTCTCATTAATGTCTATAAGGGCGATTTTATATGATATAAATTTCAGTGGTATTTAATTTACTCCTCTTTGCTTTTAGATATTTTAATACTATACTTTCCCCGCGTGTTTCTTTTCTCTTTCTCCTACTTTTTGTTCTGCTTATAGAAGGTAAAGGGCCAAGGTACTCCGACGGCGAGTTTGATTCCTGTGTTATTCATGTACATGTGATATTACTTCGGGAAGGGGCTTGTACCAGTTCTATCTTAGTGGCTAGTTGGATAACTATAGCGGATAGTTGGGATAACTGGTTCGCTGGTTGATTGTCATAAGATTCATGTAGCTGTGAGATTGCCCTTCCAAAGGGTTACACTGAGGTTCAGGAGAGGGATTATACATGTTATATAAGGGACAATCGTATCAGCGGGACTGAGAAAGGAGAGATCGCCGGTGGCAAGCCTGCTGATGGTGGCATTACGTAGTAGTGATGCTGTGTCAGGGAGGGATTGCTAGTGTCCAGTGGCACTGGGAGATTCATGTAAATCCTAGTAGCCCAGGATCGTATCGGCACTAGAGCTTCACGAACAAAAGGATGCAGGATCAGCTGGGTATGGGTCAAACAGAGGTGGAGATTCATGCAACGGCAATGCCGCGAAGGAGTCATACTAAGAGCCAGTGGTACTAGGAGATTCATGTAAATCCTGGCAAGGTAGAATCACACCAGCGGCACAGTTCAGTGACAAAATGATGTAGGATCAGCTGGGTATGGTTTAAACAGAGGTGGAGATTTATGTAACGCCAATGCTGTGAAGGAGTCATATGAAGGGCCAATGGCACCGGGAGATTCATGTAAATCCTGACAATGCAGAACCACATCAGCGGCACAGTTCACTAGCAAGAGCGCAGAATCAGCTTGGTCGGGGTCAAACAGAGGTGGAGATTCATGCAACAGCAATGCCGCGTCCAGAAGGGGTTACATCAAGGGCTAGAGCACTAGGAGAGCAAGGCAGAATCACACCAGCGGTACAGTTCACTGACAAAGGGGGTGCGGGGTAGCTGGATGATTTCTGTGGCCGATCTCATTCATGCAAAGGTTTAGAATGTCCCAGAGGGTAGGGCTCTGTCTATGCTCAGCTTCCCTCTCTCTTCGTATCAAGTGAGGGGTAGCCTCAGCCTTAGTACAATCCCTTCCTCGATGTAATATCGCTGCTGTATGAATTTAACTATGGTCAGCAGGTATACCAGCTATTCTAAGTAAGCCCACTCGATCAACGTACCTTTGCTGCCGAGGTGGTTCTGCGTTGTCTTGTCTGTATGAAACTTTCGGCTCCTAGTGGAGACGGGCCCTCTCAACCACCCGGATATACTAGCGGCAAACGCCGGTCACTAATGTACCCCTGAGCATCCTGCTAGCCTAGTTGATCCCTCTGAGCCGGCCAGTCAGTCCGTAAGAGGCAGGCTTAAGGCAGATTGAGGCACTGGATTATGCTGGCGCTCAGCTCGACTCTCCTGAGTATGACGATAATCTGCCCAAACGGGAAGGTATCCCGGAGGAGGGGCTGTAGTAGTGCTTAGCTCGTGCCCTGGTGAAAGGGGTTGGTTTGGTCCACAGGAACAGGATCTGCCTGTGAAAGGGGTGTATAGAAGCGCTCAGGCAGGTCAATAAGCCAGTCAGTCAGCCATCAGCTAAGTTTTTTTGACAGCTGATTAGCTTATATAAAGTGGGTTAGCTGGCTTACTTAGCTGACTCAGCTGATCAGCTGCTGATCAGTTGAAGATATAATCTCAGAAAATTATATTTAAATTAGCTTTAAAATAATAGTATCCCTAAACGCTTTTATTATAATTACCCCTCTCCTCTACCAGTTTTCTAAGCATTTATAATACTATAAGCTCTTTCTTAATAGTCTAAAACTCTCAGGAGAAATTCGCTTTATATAAGATAAAAATACTCGCTTGAACTTAGAGCTTATAACTAATTAGAATACTAAGATTACATACTATTTTAATAAGATAAGGCTATTTATACTTTTATACTTTCTAATACTCTATAATATCTAAAAGATTAATTAGAGGTTTAGCTTAATATAAGAGCTCGTCTCTTAAAAGCCTTTTAGGATATAAAATAAAGAGTAATATAGAGAGAAGAATATGCTTCTATAACGTAGGATTATAGTATATAAGTGAGATATGGAATTAAAGAATAAAGGTTAGTTGATTTCTAATATAGTAAAGGAGAAGGTAGTAATACATAAGGGGTTTACGAACTGCGGATATCCAGAGGTTAACTAAACCACGTGACTATTAGTAACTAGTTGTCAGGGGCCGCTAGATAAGGGGGTGAGATAAGAGCCTGAGGCATAAATTAAAGAGCTTTTCAGGGCTTTATACCTTATTATTAAGGCGATTATTACCTAATTACCCCGCTATACCCCCTAAAACACCCATAATTGCACCCCTAAGAGACCCCCAAAATCGCAAAATTAGTATGACTTAGCTGATCAGCCGCTTTTAAGCTAGTAGATTTTCAGCTGACTGACTGATGTAATAATTAAAGTCCGACTGAATAGCTTAATAAAGTAGCTTATAAGCTAG
Source organism: Hyaloscypha sp. PMI_1271 (assembly GCA_021399465.1). Lineage (NCBI taxonomy): Eukaryota > Fungi > Ascomycota > Leotiomycetes > Helotiales > Hyaloscyphaceae > Hyaloscypha > Hyaloscypha sp. PMI_1271. Next base: position 30,173 of record JAJTUS010000314.1, on the reverse strand, counting down.
CTGATAAGCCGGCTGGCTTATTGACCAGCCTGGAAGCGCTGAGCTCTTCCAACTAGCTTGATCTGCGAAGAAGTGGCAGAGGAAAGAGGGGTATGTAAGAGCTCAGTTCAGGGCTTCCTCAAATCATGCCATGCACCAGGAAGTGCATGACGGTGTGAGGAGGTGACATAGAATAGAGAGAGGCGTTTCGGTGCCAACTTCAGAACTCAAATACAGCAGTAGATACGGACGAGAAGCGGCTTCAAATAGAACATCTTATAGTTTACATGCCGAGATGCAGCTCTTCATGCGGTACGAGGAAAACGCTGCACTCACCCCGACTCTTTACTACTTTGGGTGCAGTAAGAAAGCTTGTTTACTATGTGATGGTTTCCTCCAGTCCTTACCCAGCCCCATAGCCACTCGAGGAAGAGCGCTCGGCGTCACCATTCTCTGATCCGACTGAATCAATGTCTGCAGACGGTCCTTGTTGAGACGTATTCAAGGCGCCAGATGCCTGGCGATGATAGAGCTTTAAAGACAAACTTCTACTCTGCTCTCTCGCTGAAAACATACTCGACAATTTTCTCTAATCCTTGCAAATCGCCCTCTATAGTTCCAGCTTTCTCTCTCTCTACAAATCCCCGAGTATACCCTCCACCAAAATCAATAATCCACGCGTCATCATTCTTGTCGATTAATATATTATCTGGTTTGGCATCACCCCAGATAATTCCAGCCTTATGTAACTGTGTCAAGGTGCCCGTGACTTGATCCACCCACTTCTGTTTGGTGGAAGCCGGAGTGTCGGGTTCCATAGCACAAGCCAAAGTTAGAAAGTCGCATTCAATATATGTCAATAGTAGCCCAATAAGTTGATTTTCGTCATCCTTAATAATGCTAAGGAGGCGACAAATGCGTACATCAGGATCTAGATTAGACTCCGTGATCCGTTTATAATTCTCGAGTTCGCGGAGAGCCATATTTGTGTCGCCGGGCTGGTATAGCTTAAAGAAGCAAATTGCCTTGCCGTTAACGAGAACTTTGTTGGGGGAAGCGAAAATGGCATCTTCGGGGTTCGTAATGCAGATTTCAATTTCCGTCGGCAGGAATGAGGGCCATGCTGGAGAGAATACTGAATCATCTAACTTGAGACCTGGAGCTACCATTCCAGCCCCTCTTCCTTCACTCTGAACCGGGGTCAATTCCCCATCGACTACGCGGAGCGAATAATAGAAAACCTCTGGGTAGAGAAAATCATGAAGAGTGATCTTGAGATTCTGCTTTGGGGCTGGAGCTATAGTTTCGAAGAGTGGAAGACACGGCTCGAGGGCCCAAGCATAGAAGTCCTCTGGATTGTAGTCCTCGGCCATGTTATCGTCATCAGTTGCATCGGATCTTTCCGTAGCCAGGTAATCGAGATATTGTTGTTTAATGGGAGGTGAATCGACAAAGTTCTCGGGCGCCATTGTGATATAGAAACATTTGCCATAGCGACGCACCTCGAGCTGGGAGTTGTCATCGTGCACGCAGCATAGAAAGCTGTTCACGACGTATTTCGGTGGTCTGAACATTTCATCCTCTTCATGGATTCGGTCCATTGTTAAGTTGGAGGTTCTTAGAAGGACGATAGAGGCGATGATTGATGTACAGGTAGGTTTGTCGGCTGGGGAAAAATGGCAGACACTTGACGTTGATTTTGATGTAGGTGGTTGAATGACGCGGGTTCACCGCTAAGCGCCCAAATCACTTAACCGCCCACCTAGTTAGAACACTAAACAAATGAGATTTTTTAAAGTGCTTAGAAAAATCTAAAAACTTCATATATTATGAAGAACACTCCGAATAGCCTAAATATGACGTTAACTTCTCCAAATTGTGGTGTTGTCATGGTCAAATCGGGATTTGAGCGGTTGAGTAGTGCAGCGGTGAATCCTTCTACCGAAGAATGCACGGCCCAAACAAGCTAAGAATAGATTCAACCAACAAAGCTTTCTATTTCTATGTACAACTAACATTTAGTGTAGTCGCCAAAGACCAAAGGGATCAGGTATCGGTGAACTTCTTTGGGACCACAGGCGCTTAATTCCCATAGCGAAATGCCAATAACCCGGGCCACCGCTTTCTGACACTTAGTTCCCGGCAAAATGGCTTCTATTTTGTCTCGCAAGACGGTTAGAAGGGATCACCCACCAACCGCCCAAACCCCCTTTCCGCCCACGCCTACCCCACTAAAATTTTCTCGATTTTTCAAAGTCTTTGGAAAATTCTAAAAATTTGCCAGATTATAGAGAATACTCGAAATATTGCGAATATCACATTAATTTTTCGATTTTGTGGCATTGAGGTCTCCAAAATCCAAGTTGAGTGGAAAGGGGGTTTGGGCGGTTGGTGGGTGATACCTTCTATGCTGGTCTACGTGCCAAGGATGATAGCGGGACCATCGAGGTCTTGACCAAGGTCAATTTCTCGAAACGGGCGCTTCAAGGACTATTAATATAAGTTGTATTGATTATTTCTTCTGTGCATTGTGACACCTCCTCCAACAGCACCCCAATTCTTAGCTTCGCCTCTCAATCGAGGATCATGATGAAGATATCTGCTGAAGCGCCGGGTCGCCATAGCCGGATAATTTCATCTTGGCCGGTTCTATATCAAATGGCGCAGTAACTTGGGGATGTTGGATGCGTTTCCGCCGTGCAAGCGCACTGAAGCCGCTGAAAAGCAAGATAGGATTAGACTATAGACAGGCAGCATATCACATATTCAGGCCGTATGGACTAGCTTGCGCGGCCTCTTCGAGGCAAGTTAACCGCTCGCCTCTCAGCGGCTGCGTTTACTTTAGAGGTCTTATCCAGAGTTGAAACACTAGCAAGTTTCATTTCTTTTAAGGGTTCAGAACAGGTAACAGGTCAGCGGTTACTCCAAGACCCTCATCATTTCTATTTCAGCCGAGAGCGGCACTCGATATTCTGAACTTGTTTCAAGATCCAAATGTTGGATTACAATTACAATGCTATTGGATATTTGCAGTACTTGGAAAGTGTGAATCTGAGTATAAGAGTGTATAAGAGTCGCTCATGGCTCCCCTCACAAGGAAAACTCCACAGCACTCGAATCAAACTCTTCAACATAAGTCACCACCACCTCCGGCTTACGAGACATAAGTCCTTTCCTTAGAGAACATAGTTTAGACCTATCAATTCTGTCAACTTTCTACGTTACTTTTTCATTCGTATTCAGAGATACGTATCATTTTTTGTTAGATATTTATTTCGAGGATATGTTCACGAACAGCCCGAAGATATATTTGCGGTCATGTGGTCAGGTCACCCATTCACTATTGCAGTGCCTCCAGGGCGAGAGCACGGAGAGAGCGGAGAAATCCAAGAACTTGCGGAACTATGCGTACCACGGAAGTGCAAGATGACACCACATACTGCCCTGGGAGCGCTTGCCGCATTTCACGTATGCAGGGAAGTGGCTGGACGTGTCACCGCTGTCGCCAGATTGATAATAGGGGCTGGAACTGTATGGGTCCCCCAGCTGGACCTTTCGCTACTTGCGGCCACCAGATTTGTGCTGCTCGCTGTACGTTCACTACTGCAGCTGAGCGAGCCGCGAACGCTTGAGATGGTCTCGCGTTGAATAGGAACTGATGAGCTATACGAGGTAAGCAAATTCTATTCCATTCTACACAATTCATGACTAATGAATTTCATAGTTAGAATTTGCATTTCGTCCGCTGCTTTTGGTATGGGTTTGGAAGCAAGGAAGATGTTGTTGAGTTTTATATTGTTTCGTTTAAATGTAAAGCATTAGTATAAAGTTGTCAGGTGAAGGGTTCAATCAACAAGGGTCAAGAAGAATAATTAAGGGCAAATGAGTGTTGTATTCTACAGGATGATATGTCTGTCTGTCTGTCTGAAAAGCTCTGGAGTTGAGGATTCCAGGGTAGATAAAGAGTGAAATTTACCCTTGAACTAGAGCTAATAAGGAACGTGGGTCCCAGCACGTGATATTCATCTGACAAAAGTCTGTCGTTATAGCAATAGCGTATATAACCTTTTGCCCGGTTGTAGTATTAATCTTCTACTTCAAGCGTTATCCCGAGGCCTTCGTGGGTCGTGAGAGCACATGTGTTGGAAATACAGCTTGATGCGTGTTGTTTCCAGTCCCAATTGTTGGAAACACTGTTCGATGCGCGTTGTTTCCAGTCCCAATTAGGCAATAGCTACGATTCTAGGTTGAGACAAGGCTTGTTTTGAAAGAAAGCGAAGGCACTTAGAGATCTAGACTTTACAAGAACTTTAAGAAATGTCAAGAAATGAGGAATCTCTGAATAGCTTCAAATTAACCTTTCTGTGAAGGCCACTATACGATTACAACAAGGATTTTGGGATCTTGAAGCAGACGGAAGTCTATGGCTTGGATTTGGACTTTAGCCAGGTGGAGAATTGATATTGCCAGCGGTTCTTATAGACATCCTACTACATGATAAGGAGGCTGAGATTATGGCTCAGTCTGCAAGCTGGCCATGGTCGAGACACATCACGATTGCACAGACGAATGTGACCAGGGAGTCTCTCTTGATTTATTCTCCCCAATAGAAGGCGTTTCCTTTCTTATCAATGCATATTGTTGCCTAGACAGTGTGGTCGTTGTCGCCAATAACTCATTGATAAGATTCGAGCGTTTTCGAAAGAGTCATGATACAGGCGGTCTGAGGCACATTTTCAGCCGCACTCAGCCCAGTACAGTAGGGCGTAGCTTGCCACTAAGTCCGCCCGTGTCACAAAGCGGGCGGCGGGGGATACATCCGTACAGTAGTGAAACCCTTGCATTCACTCTCAAATAGTGCATGATACAACGTATGTATGCCTGACGTGCATCTGAATGTTACACAGACTTGATTGGCAGTCGTTCCCTCTGCTGTTGGAGAGGGTGGGGGTGATTTGAACTGGTGGGGTCGATCGACCCATTTCCTAATTGCCGTTCCAGCCGCCCGCTGCATGGTCCTGACGGCGCAATTCGTGCTCCGTATTACTTGTACTTGTTCTGTTGGTTAGCCAACGTTGGCCAATCCCCAGACAGTATCATCCCTAGCAAAAATGGGGAGGCTGGGAATGCGGCTCCCGTTTTGCTGAGAGTGCGGCGCAGTTGCAAGAAGATTGTCAGCAGGGGTTCAGACTTTTGGTTAGTTCCCCACCAATAGAATTTCTTATCATTGAGAATTTGTTGCCGAGAAAGCGGGGTTTTGGATAGTTCGTTTTGTTTTTTCTCGGGCCGATCGTAATGTTCTCCGACTGGCTTACTGAAGCGAATTTTATGTCGCAAATCATGACTCATTCCGCCAAAAAGCTAACGAGGGCGCTTAGCAGAGAGGTCTTACTACCTACAGGTGGTAATGATTGTTAAGCGAGTCCGAAAACTGTCGATAATCCGAGTGGCCTGACCAATCACCTGGTTAGAATATCTCTTCTTGTCCTGTAATTGGGTAAACCAATTAACATTTATTCACCCCTGTAGGAAGTATGCTTCCGACCAGTCGTCCAGCCAAAACACCATCGTGTCACGACCGACCAAACCCCCAATCGATTGATTGGTTTTGAGTATACGTACGGAAGGGGGTCTCAAGAAGTCAAGAGCCACCCTTGCAAGGCGGTGAGGCGTTCAGGCCAACCAAAGCTATAAGATAGCAGCCATTGCCCCATAAATTCCCTCCTACAGCGACGGCAGAACGAAGGGGTGGCTCTTGACTTCTTGAGACCCCCTTCCGTACCCTGCCCAAAATCGTGCCATGCAAAGCGAGCACTTAATCGCCGTACGCGAGCAAATCAAATCAGTCAGCTAAATCACGACGCCTTTGGATGCGACACACCTGTCTCTGAAATTTGGGCCATCAGCCTGCCGACCCCTCGTCACCTAACATCAACCATCAACATCGCGCTTTACTCACAGTTGCCCACGCCCCCCATGAATCCACCATCTACACGGATTCGTAAACGTCAGGCTCCTCAGCGACCGCTGCCGGATCCACATCAAACCCCCTCAGGTAGGCAAGATTTCCTTGTACAACTTGTGGATCTCTTCCTCTAGCCGCCTGAATGCCTGGTCCCTTCTCTCCCCGTAGTTTGGCACTATAGAGACATCAAAGACCCCGATTAAGCAGTACGCTTCATCCTCTTCAATTGTAGTATTACGGCGCTCTGCCTAGGACCTCCGCTCTTTGATACTAAAATTCGGTAATACATTGCCTCAGAGAGTATTCTTTGCAATGCCCGTAATCTTATATATTATAGACTCAAGCGATAACTTGCTCTTAAGTCGCTTACCCTCTAAGCTAAAGAAGTCAACTAGCCTTAGCACAATGAGCTCTTGAAGCGTCTAGCCTCAAGTGAACCATCTACTCCTCCTGAAGGCCTTTCTCTATACCCTCTCATCATCCGTTTCGGTGTCCGATCCAGAGACATCTGAAAGGTAAACGTAGTAGCGTGCTGCGTTCTGATACCACCGAAATATGGGATTGGTCGCCGCGCCAAGCTTAACTGTATTCTTCTTATCGATACAGCAGGTGTCTACCCAGAAGTATTGCAGTCTATTAGCGGCGGCCTGCTTCGCGCAGAACTGTATCTTCTCCCACCTAGCCTTGCCTTTCCCTGTGCCGGCTTCTGCGTCTTGAAAGCTAACTTCCTCCTTTCCCCAGGTGTGAGAAAGTATTACGTAGGCAGGGACATTGCCGCTGGTAGGTTCGCGAAAGACGATCTCGCCATCGAGTTTCCGCTGCAAGAGGCGTATGAGAGCTATAGTAGAGGTTCGCGAGCGATCTCAGGTCAAGCGCGACTCGTGCGACTCGTTCGGCATATCGGCGCAAGGTCTGCTATTCAAAGGTCGACAGAATAGAATCAGATGTCGAAGGACTGATCGTGAAGAGATTATGCAGTGGTGGTTGCAGGCGCTGTCCACGAGGCTGCATCGTAGCGCAGGCTGGCCGACAACTTGCATAGCGAAGGCAGACACGACGCGGAGTGACGCTTCACGTCGCCTATTTCATTTGGAAGGCTTAAGTACTGCAGATTGGATCCTGGAATAAGTTGCCCATTGCGGTTAGTTCAAAGTTGACAAGCGGCCAGATAGATGGTGATAGAGTTGACAAGGTGGTTATGAGACCTGGTTTACTCCAGCACGGAGCCGCTGAAAGAAGCATCGTGCACAGCCGCATGCTTGTGGCTTTCAGAGTATCTCGTGGAATTTGCCAAGGCAGGTGCAACACAGAGCTTGCTTGGCATAGATTCTGCTAACCTAATATTTTATAGCGTAGACGCCGCTATAAAGAGAGCTCTGTGACTAGCATAAGACACCACTTTCCATTCTCGGCCAGACTCGCTCATTCCATTCACACGAGGCTGATTGTCTTTTAGTGCCTTATACAGATCTCATTTGATATTGCGCTTCACTATCTGTGACGGCAACGTACGAGAGGGTCTCAGCGAAAGCCCAATTAAAGGAGGTAATCTGGATCAAGTAAGAGATTACCTATATTCTAAGGATCTTAAACTAAAGAGAGAAGGAGAAGGGAAAGTCGTGCGAAGCACGACGACTATTTATACACGAGTGAGATCTGATACAGGCTAGAGCGAAGCCAAAGGGCCTGGACTAGCACGTGAGAAGTCCCGTGACAGCAAGGCTGTCACAGGGAGCCTGTTTGGGCTCCCCAGGGATCATCGCCAAAACTTGACAAAAATGAAATGAAAAGGCCCTAGTCTACTATCCCCCCCCATAAATCCTTAAAGTAGGCCTCAAAATCACCGCACGTATCACCTTATTTAAAGCACGCAACTGAGGCCTTACCGCCTTCCTGATTGGGAAGTGGTGATGCCAGCTTCTTGGTGTTTTCAGTACTTGCTATCCAGCTCTCTCAATACTCAGAACTCACTGTCTTATAGCTTGCTTTTTAACACTTCCTTATTAGGTAATTATGAGGCCAAGAGCTTAATATTTACATTTTCTATATCTTAGTACTTTATTAGGCCACCTTTAGTATTAATTATAACTTGATATCTCCTCTACTAACTATCAAATAATCCTTAGATAAAGTCATCAGGCACTGCATTCCACACATCTTATATAATCCACCTTAACTGCCTTAGAGAGATCTTATCAGGTTAGTACTACACTCGCTAATAGTAATCTTCTATCTAGTTCTTTATCTAATTCCACACGTGCTCAATGAGATTAAGGTCTAGTAAGTAGGGAGGAGGCTTGATTTTAGGTATTTCTTAGAGGAAGAGGTTTAGTCTTATTATAATAGCGAGATCAATGCAATAGTCGAGGCTCAAGGTTCAAAGAATCTCATGTATTGAAAATACTAAGCTAAGGGGCAAAGAAGGGAGGAGTCCCTTGACCTTTAAGAGAGTCTTACTAAGATCCCTAGCTTAGTCCCGCGTTTCGCCCCTAGCCCCTAATACCTAGCCCCTGGCGGATTATATGGAGGTACTAGCCGTCATATTACCCCCCCCGTAGGAAAATCCTAAATACCCTTATTTAGGGTATGATTTTATATAAAGAATAAAGGAAAAAAGAAAAAATCGCGTCTATTTACCCCGTTTCGTCCTCTCAAAGCGGCTACTTATAGTCAAATCGTAGTCTCGACTCTACTAGCTTAACCTAGTTTTCTGCACGTTCCGACTAATTCTCCTCATCCGTCGCCCGAATCATGCTAATACTAGCCTCGATAATATTGTCTAGGATACTTATGTATACGATAGCTAATAGTGGGACGGTTACTAACGGGTGGGCTCGGTTAGGTACCAGTAGATCGAGGGTATTCGTCGAGTTAGGCTTTGATTTAGAGGACTTCTTAGCCTTTTTCTTCTTAAGGGTATTAGCCTTTAGCTTAGGAGTATCGACTATTAACTTAGAAGCGTTGTCCTTTAGTCACTTATTTTCTTTCTAGAGGTTCTCGATTATCTTATTAGCCTTAGTAAGCTTAATAAAAGCGTTATTGAGTTATTCTTCGAGGGTCTCATTTATCTACTATTTAGTAGCTAATTAGGTATATTTATCGTAGAATCTAATGACTTTGAGTTTCATGACCTTCTCTAAATAGCCTTTTTAGAGGTCTCTACTAACTTCCTTCTTAGTAGCTTCTACTAGGTTATTGATATTAGTAGGATATTCCTTGTCATCCTTAGCTTTTAGGAGCTTTCGCTATACCTTAGTCTCGCTCTAGCGCTTATAGCGGGGTCCTAGGCTAGTAGTAAGTAGTTATTTATTACTAATATATCCTATGTCTTCGTCGGTGGCTAATTCCTCTTTATTAGACTCCTCGCTCTCCTCTACTCTCTTCCACTTAAGTTTCTCGGGTATAGGGGCGACCTTCTATACTTTCTTATCGCTCTTCTTCTTCTTAGAGGATTTGGAGGGTTTCTTAGTATTCTTTGAGGGGGTTTTGACGATATTCCTAAAGCTATTTATAGTATTTTGGACGTCGTTCTTAGTCTTCTTAGTTATCGGATTAATATCTTAGGGGTTCTCGTCGTCCTCTCTAGTGAGATCGAAGGACTTATTCTTAGTCGGGTTAATAAGAATAATAGGCTTTCTCTTAGGGGGAAGGATAGGGGGTTTATCTTAGGCGGGACTATTACTACTACTATCTAATCCGCTAAGAGAGCCCTTAGGGTTATTGACTTCCTCGTCAAAGTCTACCGCTCTATCGTCTAGTTAATCTCTAGCTTTATTAGGAAGGGGGTTTGTGTCATTGGTCTCACTTCTTAGAGAAGGGGTATTAGGTATTTCTATATTAGGTAGGGGGCTAGGGCCGTTAGAAATATCTATAGTAATATCTAATCCGCTATTAGGAATATTAATTCCGTTAATAGGGGTATTAGTTCTGTCGGTAGGAGTATTAGTTCCGTTAGTAGGAGCGTTCTTTTTATCCTCTTCTTCCTATTCTATAATGAGTTATTTAGTAGTAACCTCAGGAATTAGACTGTGATATATAGCGGGTTACACGTGACATTAGCTCATGTGATATACCTCGGCTCTTAGGTAGTATAGTTGGCGATTAGGAGGATTAATGATCCCATTATATCACAGGAATACTACTAATTAGTAGGCTAGCTAGTACTTATTAATTACTAGATTATATATACGTTATTCTAGGCTCCTATTTATAGGAGCCTGCCCTAGACCTCTAAGGAGGGATAGAGATTAGTTCTATACTAAATTTAATACTAGTGATTTTTAATACTATAACTCTAATTCTACCTATTACCTTATTACCTACTAATAACTACCTTATAAGCTAATCTCTCTACCCTTAAGGGAGGTAGTTTAATAAGTAATAATATTACGGAACCTATAAAGCGTATAGTAGCCTATTATTAACCCTGCTCCTAAGGAAGAAGTTAATTAGATTAATCCTTAGGGAGGAAACGGAAATAGCGAAGGCTCTTCTAATACTTTTAATAGAGCTATTTAGGTACCTCCTAGAGGTAGCCCTAATAATGATAATAATCTTAGTAACGAAATCGATACCCTAATTAAGGCCTAGGTTACTACTACCTAAGCTATGAATAGACCTTATAGTATGAAGTCGAAGCGCTCTAATAAAAGTAGGAATTAGTAGATATAATTAATTAATATATCCTTTAGTTAGAATAATATAAGGGTACCCTTTAGGATATCTTAAGGTTCTCTATATCTCGTTTAAGTTCTACTCGTAAGTCTACTCTATCCTTAATAGTAATTCCTACTAGGGAAGGTCCTAGAATAGGGCTAGAATCTACCCCTTTTCCTAATATAATAGGTTTCGAGAGTAATCTTAATACTATTTATTAGGAGCTACTATATAATATCTTAAAAATAATACTAGACTAAGAGAAACTTCTTAAGGTCCGGATACTAGACTTATATTATAGAAGGTCCCTTAAAGAATAGAGGATATTTATATCTTCCTAGGAGGTAGTCTTTAGGACCTAGCCTTAGACTTATAATAGATACTCTTCTAGAGTTAATTCTACTATAAGTGCCCTTAGGGATAACCCTTATAACGCCTGGGAAGCTATAATAAAGTAGAGTCCTCTAGCTTATAAGATTAACTAGGAGAAGTTTAAGGCCTATTTAGCGGATATACTCTAGGCTCCTTAGACCTATTAGTAAGACGCCTTTAAAGAGATTTGAGATCTTTATTAGAAAGATAGAGAGACTATTATCGAGTTATATACTTAGATAATTAGTCTTAAAGTTAACTAGGACCTATACCCTAAAAGAGACCGGGTCTAGACTCTTAATACTACTCTATCTAACTTTAAGACTCGTTAGATACTTATATTTATCCTTTTAGGTAGTAAAGTAGCGTCTATCTTAGAGTAGTTAGAGAAAGTATAGAAAGTAGAATATACTACTTATCCTAAATTAAGGAGAGCTAAGGCGGGGGAGGCTAGTAAGGGTAACTCTACCTAGAAAGATCTTAACTCTATAAGTTCTAATCTATAAGAGTACTAAAAGAAGAAGGAGAAGAACTAAAAAGCCTATGAGAATAACTTAGGTAGTAGTTCGGCTTCTTTTAAGCCTTACTATAGTACTAGTTCTAACGTATAAATTATCTACTAGACTTATAATTAGAAAGAATATACTTTAGGATCTATAAGGTACTCTAAGTATAATAAATAGGCTTATTAGAACCCAGAAAAAGCTAAGATAATTGAGGAATCTCGGCGCTTATAGAAGTAGGTTAATAAGATTACTATAGAGGAGCGCTCTAGAGGAGTACCTCTTAAGGAACTAGGAAAAGGGAAGGCTAAATCTTGAATATTGGCGATTTTAGCTATAATGAAAAGGGTATATTACTTTATATATCTATTTAGGTAAGGTTAACTTAACCTAAAGTAGGTACCTTAGAGGTATATACTAGTCTCGGTAATACTAGGTCTAATTATAACTTCCTTAATAATAAGTAGACTTAGAGCCGGGGCTTTATAGCCTTAGCTAAATATAACTAAGAGTTTATAACCTTCTATAGGAATAAGTTTAAGGTCTATTAAGCCTATAATCTTAAGGTATTTATTATAGATAATTATAGTGAGATATATCCTTTTAAGCTCTAATTCTATAGATATAAGAATATAGGCTCTTATAGCCTCGTTTTCGGTATAGAATTCTACGAAGTAACTATTATATAGTATACTAATTACGTTAAGAGACACTAGGCGTATATACCTACTTAACCTAATAAGGTTAAGATCCTGACCCCGAAAGAATTTAGAGAGGAGCTTAATAACTACCCTAAGGTAGTACTATAGGCCCTATTCTTAACTAAAGGCGAATATAATTACCCTAGATAGTAGGCTTCCTATATATGCGATAGTTACTAAATATCTGCCTCCTTATACGATTCTAGTAATATAGGATAGGAGTATATAATGTGTTAAGTTAATACCCTCGGGAAAGGGGCCTTAGAGGTACTTATATATCTCTGGGATAATGGCAAAGACTTTACGGGAGTCTTTAACCCTAATAAGGCTTTGGAACTTCCTAATCTTAGTAGTATTAAATACTCTATTAACACGGATAGTATAGTCCCTTATAGACCTTTATATAACCTGTCAGAGACCTAGCTAGAAGCGTTATATCTATATCTATATAATGCGCTTTATAAATATTAGATAAGGCCTAGTATAAGTCCTATAGGGGCGCTTATCCTTTTTATTCCTAAGAAGGACAGTGGGCTATAGCTTTATATTAATTATTATAGCCTTAATAAAGTTATAATTAAGAATCGGTATCCGCTTCCTCTTATTAATAAGACCCTTAATAGGCTCTAGGGAGCTAAGATATTCATAAAGTTGGATCTTAAGGATATATATTATCGCGTAAGAATTCGTGAAGGACATGAGTAGAAGACGGCTTTTAGGACCTACTATAGATATTTTAAGTACCTTATAATACCTTTTAGGCTAGCTAATATACTAGCCATATTCCAAGTATATATTAATACTACTCTTATAGGGCTCCTAGACTATTTCATAGTTATTTATTTAGATAATATCCTAATTTACTCCTAAAATAAGGATAAATACTATAATTATATTCGCTAGGTACTTACTAGGCTATATAAAAATAACTTATTCTATAAACTTAGTAAATATAAGTTTAATATTAAGGAAGTCGAATTCTTAGGCTTTCTTATTAGAATAAAAGGTGTTTGAGTGAACCCTAAATAGATTTATAGTATTATAGAATAGCTAAAACTAAAGTTATTCTATAATATCTAAGTATTCCTTAGATTTACTAACTTCTATTATAGGTTTATATACTATTACTCTTAGGTAACTATAGGTATAACTAATCTCTTATAAGGAATAAAGAAGGACTATAAATCCGGCCCATTTACCTAAATAGAAGTAGCTAGTAAGAGCTTTAAGGATCTTAAGGAAGCTTTTACTATAGCGCCTATCCTAGTCTATTTTAACCCTTCTAAGAAGATTCGAGTTAAAATTAATATATTAAAGTTCGTAATTACTAGTACTATTTCTTAATAAGTAGATACTAGTAATAGGCCTAAAAAGCACTAGTATCTAGTAGTATTCTAGTCCCGGAAACTCTCCGGGGCTAAATAAAACTATAGTACCTATAATAGGGAGCTACTTATAATTATAGAAGCCTTTAAGTACTAGCGCTATTACCTTAAAGGATCTAGGTTCACGATTAAGGTTATTATAGACTATAATAACTGTCACAGTTCTAGTCACCTGATAGCTAGCATGGGAATGCGGCATGGGAATGCGCATGGAGATATTTAGGACGCTAAGCCCTAAGCGGGCTAGCTTACTGTGGGTGCACTTAAGCCCACAGCCTCCTGTATTCTAGTCTTCCCTTCCTTAGCTTTGAATCGTCTTCATAAGGGACCTTCTACTTTGCTTTCCAAGCCCTGAATGCCGTACCCGTGACAGTATTCAAAGCTCATTTAGCTCCCGATCCTCCTCCATTCCGGCGTTTTTTTTTACGACTCCCGAATTGACCAGCATTAGGACCTCCCCTAGCCTCCTGAGCCTCCTCCATTCGAGTCCCTCTATAAGCCTCGGATCGACTAGCATTTAGGACCTCTCCGCTGTCTCAGCAAGACCCTTTCATCCTGTGGAGGATATCAAATAAACCAATCCCTCAAGAGCAACGAACTGCTCCAGACCTTCATACGCCAGTAGCGCGTCAGAACCTCTACCTCCAGAGCTTATACCTTACTGCTACCCACAGAGCTAGCATCTGACTGCTACGATAATCGTACGAGACGACGTCCTTACAATACCTTACGTCGAACCCTCCGTACCCCTCAAATATCGAATCCTTCACTTTCAAAGGCTACTTTCGATTAAGCCCCAGAGCTCTGGGCACTACAGGCCAGTAACCTCACTGCTATACATATACTCTCTCTCAGAATGGATACCGCACGTCAAGCCTAGAAGTTATAGTCCCTGATCAATAATAAGCACTAGTTCGCGCGCTCAATCGATAGCTGTACCCGTTAATTGATCCAGCTTGCGATCGGCCAGTCCTCCGATACCTCTCTTAAGCCAAAGGAGCCCTATTCCCCTACTAAAGCAGTCTTCCAGGCCGATTTAGTCTCCTTCGCAAAAGCAGTCTTCTCAGCCACAACTACTTCTCCACCACCTTTATAGCTCTCTGGTGAGGCTCAAGCTACGCTAATTAACGCACTTACGGACCTCGTCAAGAAGCAAACTCGTCAGCTAGCTACAAAGATGGATCAATATCACGATAAGGAAATAGCTAGCCTTGACCACTTGCAGAGGATTATATTGGGCCATACGGATAGGGAATAGGAGGTTTATAAGCTCCTACTGGATCAGATTACCCCGTTGGTGGCCCTTTACGATCCGAACGCCTCGTCGACGTTCCTGGAGGCTTTCTTTTTTTTGGTTCTCGTAAGCTCGGGGGCGAGCTTATTGCAAAGGGGGGGGTAATGTCACAGTTCTAGTCACCTGATAGCTAGCATGGGAATGCGGCATGGGAATGCGTATGGAGATATTTAGGACGCTAAGCCCTAAGCGGGCTAGCTTACTGTGGGTGCACTTAAGCCCACAGCCTCCTGTATTCTAGTCTTCCCTTCCTTAGCTTTGAATCGTCTTCATAAGGGACCTTCTACTTTGCTTTCTAAGCCCTGAATGCCGTACCCGTGACAATAACCTCTAATACTTCATAGAAATAAAGTATCTAGAGAGCTATTAAGTACACTAGGTAATATATCTTATAATATATGATTTTAATATTATTTATCATAGAGGTACCTTAAATCCTATAGATAGACCTAGTAGAAGACCTAACTATAAAGAAGGCTCTATTAATATAACTTAGCTTCTTACCTTTTAGAATAAATTAAAGGGAGCTTTCACTATTATAATCCAGAGGTCCCTTAGGATATCCGGAGAGTCCCCTCCTTTTACTATTTCTATAATAGCTAAGGAAACTATTTTACTATAGGATAAGTAGATAGATTATTATATAGATTACTTAACTAAAGACTTAGTCGAGAATTAAGGTATAGAGAGATGCCTTAAAGGTCCTACTTTTAAAGCTAGGGTAATAGAGGTATCTATAACTATATTACCTAAAGGAATTATAAACTCCTTAGTCCCCTGAGTTTTTAAATTAGATAGTTATAAATATATAATTCCCTATATATAGATATACGTGGCTACTAAAAGAACTATAGCGCTAGTTCCTCTATCTAAACCCCTCCTAGATATTATTAAGGTAGCTTAGAGGAATAATTTACGATATTAAGATATTGTGAAGTAGAGGCTTAGTAAGAGAGATACTATATATAACTTTTTTTCGGATTTTTCACCCCCCTTACTTTCACCTAAGGACTTCATCTACCTTCAGACTTCACTCGATACACCTTAGCCCTTTAGCCCCAGGCTCTAGAACCTACTATAAGTAGAGCTAGAGTAGGCTAAATGGCCCCCCTAGACCCCCCGGGCTCTAGCCCCCCTACTATGGACCCCCAGGACCTCGGAGAGCTTCCAGAGGGCCCTACGGAATAGCTATAGCTACCTGCTACCTCCCTACTAGCTCGCCTTAGCTAGAGGGCTCGCTTTAGCTTCGATTTAACCGCAAACCCTATCTCCTCAGACGAACTCGCAGCCCCTTTTCCCTCGACTAATTCGGCTAGTGCGGCTCGTGCGAGCCGTACCCAGAACGGGCTAAAGCGTAGCCCTAGCTCGAGCAATATCGATAGCGATATTGATAAGGAACACCAAAACCTCGGAAACGAACGTCAATTCCAGAACCAGGCCTCGAATGAGGCTAAATTACTAATCCGCGAAGCCCGTAGCTTATTACTTAAAGCTATTAATATATCGCCTTCATATGACTAGTAATCCAGACTACTAGATTTAGTAGAAATCTTCAGGGAATACATAGAATATGGCCGGATCCGCCACACTAGTACTTTACTAGCTTCTCAAGTAGCGAACCTCGAAAATGCTACTAAACGGATCGAAAATTAAGCAAGACACTAGTAAGCTACTTAAGCTAAATAAGCTACTTAAGCTAAAACCACCTCGGAGAAGCCTACTTGGGCTAAAATCGCTACTCAAGACTCATAATCTCACTCGGAATCATACTCGGATTAGGACTAGACTATAGTATTATATACTAAGTCCAAAAATCAGGGAGGAAAAGGCACTAGTACACTTACTAGTAGCGGTAGTGCTCGTGACACTAAGAAACCACCTAGTGGTTCTAGTGCCCGTGATACTAGTACAAAATCAAAGGCCCTCTCTAGGAAAAGTACCTTCCTACTAGCTTATATGGAGCAGGCTAGCTTATTCTCTGCTATTTCAACTCGCAATTTGCTCAATTCTGCTTTCCGTGCTAAGGGGATTAAGGGATTAGTAATCTCTATGGTCTCTCTTTCCTTAAAGGGTAATATTATAGTTAATACTACCCCTAAGTTCAATTCTGATTTTCTGGTTTAAAACGAGGCTACTATAAAGGGGGTACTTCCCTTAGTTACAAGCGTATAAAAAGGAGAACCGTGGTATAAAGTTATTATCCACGGACTACCTATTCGGGAGTTCGATATAGATGAGGGAATGGACTTAGTCCTAGAAGAGATTAAGACCTTTAATAAAGGACTAGAGCCTATTAGCTAACCTTATTAGGCTACTTCTAAGGAAAAGAGAGACTCAGGACTCTAGCGAGCTAGTTCAGTAGTAGTGGCATTCCCTACCGAGGCTCAGGCTAATAGAGCTATTAAAAATAGACTCCTTATAGCCGGAATCTCTGCTAAGGTAGTAAAATATCATACTATCTCTAGTACTATATAGTGCACTAAGTGCGCAGGGTATAGACACTTAGATTCTATTTGCAAAAAGGACCCTAAGTGCTTACTATGTGGTGAGGGTTATGTGACTGAGAATCATTATTGCTCTATCTGTAAAAAGAAGGGGAAAAAATGCCCTCACGTGACTACCAAATGCTCTAATTGCCTAAGTACTACCCACTTAGCTAGCTCGAAGCAATGTGAGGTATACTTAGCTATTAAAGCTACTACAGCTACCACGATTCCTATTACTCCTATTAATGAGTAGCTATATCAAAGTACTATAAGTTAATATGAATCGTAATAGCGCTACTACTGAAAACGTCTTGGAATTAGCTATAGAACTAGATATTAAAGTCCTAGTGGTTCAAGAGCCTTGGGTAATAACAGGGGATAATAATCGGGAATATCGTTCTATTATACACCCTAGTTTTTATTAAATACTCCCGAACTACGGTACCTTGAGGCCTAGAACCTTATTTTATATAGCTCGCGAGCTGTAAGCTAGTCTAGCCTCAAACTCACCAAGTGATCCTGATTGCCTAATTATAGAATTAAGTCTAGGTGCACTAAAAATACAGCTAATTAATTTCTATAATGCAATTCACCCAGAGGATGATAATAGTATATTGACTATACTAAGAGAGGACATTCTACCTACTACTCTCGAGGATAGCTCTTTACTACTAGGTGATTTTAATATATATTACCCTTGGTGGGATCCCCTGAGACCCCCTAGTACTTATGCTACTCATTTAATAAGCTATATAGAGACTCACTCTCTAAGACTATTAAATAAACCAGGGGAAGGTACCTTCTATAGATCTAATATGTCTACTCCCTCTGTATTAGACTTAAGTTTTGCTACTAGTGGAATAGTAACTAAGATCAAAGACTGGTAAGTGCTACTAGACTTAGGTTCTAATTACTCCGGGGTTCTATTCACTATTAGTAAATTAACTTATAGCTCTAGTTCTACTCCAATTAGATTTAATACTAGAAAAGCAGACTGGGAAAAATTTACAAGCTACCTTATTAGTAGCCTTAATAATATGCCCTTTCCACTTAATAGTACAAATCAAGAACTAGACCTATTAGCTGAGGACTTTACAAATAGAATAGTAGAAGCGGCTAGCAATAGTATTCCAAAATCTACTACTAGTCCGTATTCCAAGCCCTGGTGGAATGAGGACTTAAAGACTTTACGTAAATTAATGCTATACTATAGCCGTAAGTCTAAAGCCTCAGGGTATACTCTCTATAAATAAGAACTCCAAAATGCAAAAAACACCTATTTTAATGCTATTAAAAGCACTAAGCTAGCGCACTGGAATAAGTTCTTAGAGAATGAAGACTCCTAGTCGATTTATAAAGCTATGAAATATACTAAAGATACTATGTACTAACCTATTCCTAGTATCTTAAATAGTAATAAAGAGCTTAAGTCGACTTTCCAAGATAAGTGTGATATCTTTAGAACCGAGCTTTTTCCACTACCTCCTTATACTGAGCCTATTAGTCTAATAAACTATAGGCCTAGTTCAAAGTGGGAATGGCCTATTTTATCTAAAATAGAGCTAGAATAAGCTTGTACGTTAAAGATAAAGGGGAAAACCCCAGGACTAGACTTAGTTACTTAAGAGATTATAGTCCACGCTTATAGAGCTACTCTAGACATTTTTTATAGGCTATATTCCTTATTTATTAATAAGGGATACTACCCTAAAGTCTGGAAATAAGCTACTAGCTTTATTCTAAAGAAATTAGGAAAACCAAACTATTCCCTACCTAAAGCATATCGAGTTATTTCCTTACTTAATTGCTTAGGGAAGGTTTCTGAGAGAATATTAGCTAGGAGACTTAGCTATTTAGCCGAGACTAGTAACCTATTACACCCCTCTCAAATGGGAAGTAGGCTACATAAGTCAGCTATTGATGCCGCTTTACTACTACAAAATGAAGTAGAAGCTAATAAGTCCTATAAGCTGAAAACTAGTACTCTCTTTCTAGATGTCAAAGGTGCCTTTGATCACGTGTCCAAGAATAGGCTATTATAGATCATGATTAGTTTACTACTCCCTACTAGCCTTATTCTCTGGGTATCGTCGTTCTTAGATGACCGAGTATTAAGACTAGCTTTTGATAATAGTATCGAAGTCTTTAAGTCTATACTTACTAGCATTCCATAAGGGAGCCCTATATCTCCTATATTATTCCTTATTTATATTAGAGACTTATTTAAGTTAGCTATTATTAGATTCGGTTCTTATTTAGACGATATAACTCTTACTACTGCTTCTAAAAGTCTTAAATAAAATATAAAGACCTTAGAGCGGGAAGTAAAGGATATATTCGAGCTAGGGACTAAGAATGCTATTAGCTTTGATATAGAGAAAACTGAGCTTATTTACTTTGATAGTTCTAAGAATAAGCCTAGCTTAAAACTACCTAATGGGAATATAGTCTTCCCTAGTAAAGTAGTTAAATGGCTAGGGATCTATTATAACGAAAAGCTCAGTTTTAAGGAACATATAGCTATTAGGGCTTCTAAAGCAAAACAAGCCTTCTATAGGGTATAAAGACTCACGAATATATCACGTGGTTTATCTCCTTTTGCAATTAGACAGCTATATTTAGCCTGTGTTACTAGTGTAATAGACTATGGTTCTATACTATGGTGGAAGACAGAAAATAAAGCTCAAATTAAGCCCTTATAGGCTATTTAGAACCTAGCCCTAAGGAAAACTCTAGGAGTATTTAAATTAGCCCCTATTATCCCTATGGAGGTCGAATCAGCTTTAGTCCCACCTATTATAAGGCTAAACCATAGTCGTCGTCGATATGCCTTTCATATCCTTAAATATAGCCTAAAACACCCAGTTAGGCTAGAGTTTGAGAAGTCCTTCCAAAGATCTAAGCAATTAGAATCTATAGACTCTGATATAGACTCTATTTATAGTCTAAATACAGATCTAGTTCGAGATCACAAGGCTAAAATGTTATAAGTCGAAATTATAGTTAATTCTATTAAGGGCCTTATAGACCCTAAGGACTTAGAGACTATAAGACACTTTTACTTTCCTCCTTAGGATAGAGAAGTACCTTATAAAATCACTATATTAAGATAGCCTAAGGAAGAGACTACTATATTATATAATCTCTATTTACAGACTTTATATAATAATAGCTCTATATAGTCTATATATATAGATGGATCTCAAACTCAAAAAGGAGACGGAATAGGCCTAGGGCTCGTTGTTTATAGTCACGAAACTCCCTATATTCTAGTCGTAGCTAAATATAGAGAAAGCCAGAATATAGGAGCTAGTGCTATAGTCTATAACGGAGAACTAGAAGGCGTCACTAGGGCTATTGAATATGCTAGTAGTAAAGTAAAGAGAGGGGAGCTTTTTAATACTTAGTCACGTGCCTAGGGTAGACAAAGTCCGATCTGAACCTAATTTAAATATGGTTTAAGTTAAGCTTATAGTTTAAAACCGATTTAGAACCGATTTAGAACTAATTCAATTCGGAATTGAGATCAGGTGGTCCGAGCGCTTGGTCCGAGCGCGAAGCGAATTCCGGAGTTTGGCCGAATTAGCCGCATTTCGGTATTAGCCTACGAAGCGAATTCCGGAGTTTCGCCGAATTGTCCACATTTCAGCTTCAGCCTCACCTAGCATTGTAATACCACCTGGTAAACTACCACACGATATATAGTATTTAGGGTGGGTAGTTGCCCGATTTTATGCATTGTCGCTCTCTTATCAGCGCTAAAAATGGACATGTCATGCTGTAAAATCGCGCACGGCCAATGCATGGGCGCCAAGGTGTGATAATGCACTGTAATCAGGTCATGAGGCATTTCTCGTATCAATTACGTAGGCTAGTGCCGGAGCGCGGGCACCGCCGATAAAGGCTTTACCGAGGTGCTAAGGCGAGGCTGTGGTGCGGCTGATGAGAAGGGAGAAATTGAATGTCACATGATAAGCATGTCACATGACATCAGATATTTAGGAAGAGGACGCTGGATGAGCTGGTTTGAATTGATATCTGTTTCCAGCTATCCACCAAGACTTGCATTATGCGACCGATGTCTGTAAAGCAATGAAAATGCAAAGTAGAAAGCCATGATTGTAATAACGCCTGGTATAGCCTTTTCCCACCACTCGTAACACCATGCCATCTGAGAAAAATGGGATCCCAATCGTATAACTACAGAAAAGCGACGTAAAAGGACAAATCTGTAACATACAGTATATCAAGCCGCTAAACCCCTGGGCCGAGGTGGGTGTTGATCGCAAAGAATGCTCAGAAATAATGCTCAGAATGGCCGACAGCCGCAATACCTCAAGGCCGAGACAGGTTCAATTATCTGCATATCAATTATCTGTAAATAATTAGATTAAGCATGTGTATAAGGGAGATTGCACATACCAGACAAAAAGGTTGCTCCGGTCAATATTAGAGAAGTCGGTATAGAAATCATCCTCAATCTCCCCATCACTGTCTTCATAGGGATCAATGAATGGACGACTAGCATGTCGAGCAGTAGTACTAGGGACTTCGGTGAGTGGGAAATCAGCCACAGAAAGGCGACCAGCAAATCGCAAATGGAGGCCGTCGTAGGTTTGCAGGACATATTCACGAGTGTACTTGGCATATCCCGGCTCCCTGAACGTCTCATTGATCTTCTGCATCCGAATGACAGCCATCATATGGCAAGTGACATCTGTCCTGGATTAGCCTTATCCAGGCCACACAAAGCAGCAACCTACACTGAAGCCACTGATAACCGACATCCGAGACACTACGCCAGTCAATAATACCCCGAAAGACAGTCCATAATTGCGGAATCCAAGAAATGTCGAAGCTATCCCGGATTGCACGTCGGATCTCAGCAACAGTCCGCAGCTCGTTTCCCCCAAGTTTACGACGTAGTTGATCCTTCGCCCAGTTCTCCGCATGCTCACAGAACTTGTTCAAAAGAACTGCCTTCCAGTTCTTAAAATCTCTCCCTGTCTTCTTGAGAGCAAGGATAAAAATTGGATTAGCGGAGGACATATCTGTGAAGACGTTGCGGGCGGGTAATTGAAAATCTCGGCGATTGAGGCCGCAAATGTAATACTGGCGGTTTTGAATCTCTAGCTGGTTGAAAGCCTCCTGTTCGGCCATAGTATAAGTCTCAACAGCCGGTGTAGCAGAAGCATCAGCTGTAATAGCCTTTTCCAAGCGAGCTCCCTTGGATACAGACGACTTCTTCTTCTTGGAAGTAGTACGAGCAATCACTTGGGAAAACTCTTCTTCGTCAGCATCATCGAGAGGGGATTGAGAGCGACGGCGAGATGATTCCGGTAATCCAATACGAGCAGGAGGAGATTGTTGACGTTGCTTCTGCTTTCCAGCAGACTTGGCACTAGGCTTCGGAGCAATGACTGGCGTGAATTTAGGATTGGGGTTTACATTGCGGAGGGCGGATTTGGTAGTCTGGAGAAGCCTTTCTCAGTATATAGTTAAATAAATATAAAGCAGAGAATAAGCATACCTTTGACTTATTAACCTTTACAGCCTTTTCAACTTGTGATTTCTCGCCTCTGGGTTTCTTCCGAGGGGGGGGGGTAGGAGCATGTTCCTCAGCAGATTGCTCATCAGAAGACAATTCATGAAAGTCGAGCTGTGATTTGCGCTTATTCTCACTGCGTGCGAGAGGATCAGTCTCCCGAGAAAAGTCGGACTTGCGGCCTCGCTGAGAAGTTGGCGAGTCATCATCGATAAAATCGAGCATACTAGCGGCACGACGTTGAGATGCTTGCGAAGCCATTGTATGTTGACTGCTAAATGGAGAGCGTATTAGCGATTGAGAAGATATATTAGACATATTTAGATTAATAATGCAATGATGTGGTGTGCAGAGCTTGACTTACTATAATTACAGAACAGGGTGGGTGGGTGCTGTTCTTATAGTCTGGTGAAGTGTCTCAGCCAGTCACAGTACGAGAGGCGGGCTTGGATCAGCCTTCTCCAGGTCGCTTGTTTATAATTGGCTGAAATTCAACGAGCCATATTGTCCAAAACACCTCGCAAATAATGAATTATCTTGCCAACGACAGTCGAGGTGTTGTGTTGCAAGAGAAACAAGAGGTGGAAGTGAGGTTTGGATGGGAGGAAGGAACAATGGATCGGTCACGTGCCCACGCGAGGCTGTGGAGCTGCGAGGCTACGAGGCTCACCATTGCCATCGTGAATCGACCTTCGACGTCAACAAACGCGACTCTACGGCAGTGAATACGACAAAGGTGATTCACGAAGAAAAGAACTCTCATCACCTTCGCGGCACAACTTACCCTCCAACCTACCCTCCATCAACACATCCTCCAGAACCCCTCCATCAACACCAATTCTCCAGAACCACGAGTCCTCAATCATCTACTTACACGCATAATCGAATTCTCACATTACAAGCTTGTCAGCGGCGGGAGTCTGGCCGTACGCGGTTGGTAGGTTATCTTCAACCCCTCTACATCAGCTCTGGAAAAGCCTCTTCCAGAGCACACTCCTCCGTAATCACAGCGTTTACCAATACACCACTAATACTCGTGAACAGGCTTTCCCAGCCGGCGACACTATGGCGGAAGGTCGGAGATCATTTGGTGACGCCCTCGTCACTAGCCTCAATGCAACGGAAAAGGACCCCTTAAAAGGTCCCCCTCCAGCGGATGCCCACAACACCTATCCAAAGCTCGCGCTCTGCCTAGGATTATCGACAGCGAACAACGTCAAGAGATGGTTGAATTCCCCCGAGTTCTTACCAATCTACGAAGAGCTATATAATAGGATCATTGCACCGAAACGAGCTAGGGGCGATAAGTCACAAGGGCCCCAGTATCTCGAGGTTTCTGCGGCGATCTACAAAGGCGAAGCATTCGGCAATCGGAGATACGATCCACGAGCTCGAACATTCAATACAAATGGCTGGCAGGACGTAGACTGGTATGCATTCTGTTTGGTCTCGCTACGTAATGAAAATAAGCTCTCTCGCGATGGTATCTTTCGTGGGAAGGTCATGAATGATAGCGAAATCGACAGCAGACTCTGGAAGGCCATGCTAAAGATGACTGCTTCCCGTGCACCTACAATATTAGAAAAGAAGCGCAAGAAGCAAGACGAAAAGGCCCAAAAGGAAGCAGATGCGCAGGCTAGTCTCGAAAACGTTTTTTCCTCGCAACGATCCAAGAAGCACCCCTCATTCTCCGATGATGAAGAGAGTCCACCAAATACTCCCAAGAGACGAAGCCTTGGACCAGCAACGCCCCGTCCGGAAAAGCCTCAATCAGCATCGTCACCTGTCACCCAAGATCCAGATGACCCCTTCGTTCAAGATAACACATCAGGCGTTGAAAGTGTGGCGGATACAAATGATGCGAGACGAGGAGGGGGTCTGGAACAGCCTGGACCAGAGGACCTCCCCGTCAGAGAGCAGTTCGATGGCATGGAGTACTTGCGCGTCACCCGTAACCCTGATAACCCGACCGACATTACGACTCCATATGGCGCTTATGTCACTATTCAGAACGTGCTACGTAACTTCGATGACAAGATATCTCTACAAAGATTAGCATCTGGCCCAACAATTACTCCTGAGATGACCGCTCAGCAAATGTCAGAAGCAACCCGTCTTTGGGAGAAGGAACTAGAGGCGATTGTCGATCATATGCCAGAACTAGACCTTACTCCCCCGACTAACGAAGATCTGGAACGTCACGCAAAATATGAAAAGCTTCTTGACAATCCCAAATACCAGCCAAAGGATTTCGACGGCTCTTGTGAGCATCTTCACCTCGACCGAGAATTTCCTAACTTCCCATCTATGAATCCTACGATCAAGTTAGAAGGATGGCAAGTGACAGGAATCAAGAAGATCTGGGATATGTATATACAGAAGCGAAGCCGCGGTGCGATTTTGGCGGACGCTATGGGATTAGGCAAGACATATCAGATGTTTGGTTTCTGGCTATTTGTAAGTCCTCCTTGGATTAGCCTTTTCCAGACGATCGAAAGCTGACCTTTTCCAGCACTATTTCGAGGTTCATCGAGCTGAAAAGGAATACCAAGCCGCTCTGACAGCTAGATCTGAAGCCATTGCAGCATATGACGCCTGGGAAGACGATCCTGACAATTACGAGATCGCTCCTGAGGAGCAAAACGACGATCAGCCTAATCCAGTCAATCTCAATCCGCACATTATCCCTCCACAGCCTCAGCCGCCCCGCAAAGTTTTACCAAAGTTGATTGTGGTCCTACCAGAGCTGATTACACAGACGTACAACTCCCTCCACAATTTTTCAGGCAATCTCAAAGGCTTGGTCTACTATGACGATAATCGGTCAACGAAATCGGCAAGAGAGTATAGAGTTGAGGGTCTTTTAAAGAACACCAATGCACTATTCAATGGCGATCTCACAAACGAGGACTACGGTATCATCACAACTCTACCGACACTCCGTAATCGCCATGGACCGCAGGCCTTGTATGAGTGGCGCAAGGAAGTCTTGAACATGACTAGCCAACAAGCAAAGGCAATGTGGAACATCCCCGATCCTAATTGGCCAGGCCTGCTTCGCAATTGCTTTGAGATAGTCTGTATCGATGAGGCTCACACTATCAAGAACATGGACACCGCAGGCCATACTACCATTGCATGGTTGAACGCGGAATATCATCTTCTCATCACAGCCTCGGTGCTAGGGAACAGACTGAGCGATTACATTGGCTTTGCCCGTCTGATTCAGCCTTCTCCAGACCAGCTGGCTACCGACGCCAACTTCCAGCAATGGAGCATCGACAAGACTACCAACCCTTTCGAGTTAGCCGATAATCATCCCGGCGCAATTTTGCGACAGTCTCTCAGCTACATCGACAAGTATATTACGTCAGAGAAGAACAAAAACTACACCGAACGCAATTCTCTCTATCTGCGCAAAGTTTGGGAGCAAGTACTTATCCGTCGGACCTATGCCTCACCAAATCCTGCAAAGCCACACCAGAACATTGGTCAAGATCTTCCTGGCTTATACACTCGACGCATAGTCTGTTCATTTACGAAAGAAGAGCAAGAAGCTTATGACAAGTTAGCTGAGCTTCCAATGAGAAAGCTTATCATCAAGCTTCCCCACACTGATCAACTTGCATGGAATCGAAAGTTCAGTAGGCTTCTGACCCTCTTATCAACCTGGATAGGTTGGCACTACATAGAGAAAGAATACGGCGCCAAGACTATTGTGGAGTGGAAAAGACTGGACCACCTGCTCTGGAGATTCTGTGTCATGTT
Source organism: Hyaloscypha sp. PMI_1271 (assembly GCA_021399465.1). Lineage (NCBI taxonomy): Eukaryota > Fungi > Ascomycota > Leotiomycetes > Helotiales > Hyaloscyphaceae > Hyaloscypha > Hyaloscypha sp. PMI_1271. Next base: position 3,519 of record JAJTUS010000314.1, on the reverse strand, counting down.
CCACCGCGGAATGAGGAAACAAGGCCTGACACCTAATTTTGACATTCCAGCAAAGGATGATATTGCCGCCCAGCTATCAATTATATGTATGGGTAGCCCAAAGATCAGAGCCACGCTGAGAATCATCGCTGAACTTGTCATTCTCAACAATTACAAGTTAACTATGTGGTCATCTCTGCCAGCTAACCAAGTTCTTTTACACGCTATTCTCGAAGCCTTGAACATTGGTCATGCTACTTTTACAGCCGACTTGGATCGTAGTGAACGAGATGAGGAAGTGCGCCAATTCACTGAGAACGAAAGCTGCATGGTCTGGAATGGCGGCTACTATGTGGGCAGCTATGGCCTCGACTTACAGCCTCAAGCACACCATTCTTGCGAATGGGATGGCCCCCCCACAAAGGCACACAAGGATCAGGCTATTGGCCGTCTGCGACGTTTCGGTCAGCGTTTCAATGTCGAGCATTTCGAGCTTTATGTCACTGGTAGCTTCCAGACACGTGTCATCATCTCCACCATGGAAAAGGCTGTTCCATGCGCCCTTGCTGAATTATCAATCAACATCAGCAAGAAGCACGACAATATTAACAACAACAACATTGAACTTGACATTGGCACTTGGTATCTATCACCTGACGGTGACCTCATTTCCGAGTTCGACGCGGGTGCTGCAAATCTTGCCGCCGCTGACCAAACTCCTCTACTTCCAGATGAGTTCATTCACGCTCTTCAAGAAATGGGTAGAGGAGAAGCTTCCTATCTTAAGACTCACCCTTCTGAGATCTGGGAGGATGAATCAATTGATCTAGCTCTGGGCTTGCCTGGAGAAGCCTAATCCAATGATTTCTATCATACCCGTCGCGGCTTTGGGGTCATGCAGCACGATACGACGTCACATCCGATATGCCACCTGTACCAAAGGAGAGTGCCAGCAATGGCACTCATGCCACTCGCACCTCATCTCTTGCGTCGGATCGTTTCTAACGATAAAGTGTTTCGTCTTCTACCTGTCTCAGCCTTGAGGTATTGCGGCTGTAAATGTTTCACCCACATATCTATCGCAACTCTCGCCCTAGCCTGGCCTTCTCACCTGACTCAGCCTTGAGGTATTGCGGCTGTTTACACATATCCCGAAATCTCGCCCTAGCCTGGCTTCCCTCTGCCTGTCTCGGCCTTGAGGCACTTTGCGGCCTGAAAATTACCCATTTATCGCAACTCTCGCCCTAGCCTGGCCTTCTCACCTGACTCAGCCTTGAGGTATTGCGGCTGTTTACACATATCCCGACATCTCGCCCATCGCCTGGCTTTCTACCCGTCTCAGCCTTGGGGTATTGCGGCTGCAAAATTTCCTTCGCTATCACTCCTTTGGACAAGCCTTTTCCAGATCGATACCTGGAGGTTGAGTTGACGAATTCCCTGCGGTTGTGTCTTTGGTCGGCTGCTGGTCCTCTCCGAAGATTGATACCCTTGAGTTGATGCTCACCAGCGTCCTTTTGGTTGTGTCTCTTCCCACAAATATCTCTACTTACTCTAGTCGCTCTTTTGCAATTGATTTCCTTTGTGTCGTCATTTTCAGGAGGCTTGGGTGGCGGCGTTGCGGCGTTACGGTGTTGCGGTGTTGCGGTGTTGCGGTGTTGGTGGCATTTTGAATCAGGCTTTTACAGACGTCCACTTCAGTGGTTTCTCCCTATGTACATCGCCGACCAGACCAGCACTCAATGCATCTACGGTCTCCAAAATCTCTTGTCTTCTGTGTGCATTATCGTGACTACGTTGCGCGTGACTGCCCTTTTAAGCGAAGTCGCATTGGTCTACCTTCCTCCTTCCTTTATTAGAACACGATACCTTAGAATTTTTTTCTGACCAATATTTAGCTACATCCATCGAACACATAGCACAATATGGTTCGCCGCAAGCATTCCGACCTCCTCTTGGGCTGGCGCAGTGCCTCTGGCCGTCTCGCACCTCCTCCAGAAGAGCCGACGGAGACAGATTCGGATGCGGATACGGCTCCCTCGTCTTCACAAGCTGGCCCTTTGACGACAGACGATGACGGGGATACGCAAATGAGCTTTGGGGGTAATTTCCTAGGCCACCTTCAGGATGATGGCGATAACCACTCTGCAAGCACTGAAATGGTGGGAGGAAACGATGTGGACGATGATTCTGATAACGACTCAGAATTACAATTTCTCTATGGTAGTGTAGGTCAACCTACGTCTAGGAAAGCCTGATCTAACTTCCATTAGGATATTTCAAATATACCAGACCAGGTTGAAGCAGCCCCAAGTCATATATACGAAGCAGATCTCGATTGCGAGGATAATACAGCCACGGATGTAGCATCTCCCACACCTCCTTCTTCTCCAGACTCAAATACTGAGTCCGTTGGCTTTGCACCGTCCAAGGAACCACTTTCCCCGTTTCATCTTGCTTTTGGAATGTGGCTGGAAAAGGCTTCGATCTCCCGGTCAGAATACAAGCAGCTTCGACAATTATGGATGATGGGGCGACACCTATGTAAAGCAGATGAAGGGTCTGATATAGCAGAGTCAGAGAATGATCAGCAGCAGCAGCAAGAGCCTGAGCGCCTTCACCTTCCTCTACATATCGATACTCTTAAGCAACGCCTCCGAAGTCAGCTTCCTATGCTACGCCTCCTCCGCAGACCGATTACTGTGACTCTGGAAAAGCAAGCATCACTTCAGGCCCTGGAAAAGGGTAAACCAGCGCGGATGACAATTACCCGGACTACCTGGCACTATTGGTATGATCCAGTCGACCTTGTGACTCGGATCTTAAACGCCTCTAGCCTTAGTTCGAGTATGCATTTCGGAATGGCCCAATATGTTGACTTTCCGAATGAGATTTGGCATTCTCGTTCGTGGGGATCCTCTGCTTTGACGACATCTGGTGAATACGCTCGGACTAGTGAAGGTGATATTGTCTTACCTGGCGATATTATCAGGTTTACATCACCTGTACAAGGCTTTTCCAAGGGCCGTGTCATTTTTGTCGGCACAGAACATAGGAGTGAAGAGTATCGCGCTGCCCCAGAAGGAGAAGTCGTCCTTACAATCCAGCCAGTGGCCTCAGGGAGTGAATTGTCAGACCAATTGGACATTGATATAGATTTGGACGAGGGCGAAATGATTTTAATTGACACCACTCTCGATATTACCGAACAAGATATCCGCCACATCATCGACATATCTATGCAATGGGAGTACGACCCATCAAGCGAGGAAGGCGATCTAGTCTATCCCGATATCAAGTTCTTTATCAAGAGGATCATGGATCCTAATACCCACGAATGGAAATCCATCCGGTTTACACACCCTGTCCGTGGCGATTTAGAGATCTCTCACTATGGCCGAGAGGTAATCGAAGCATTCGCATCTTCAGACGATCACCCTTGCCGCTCCCTTCCACTCATCCTCTTTATTGACGATTTCGGCATACATAGAAATATGTATCGAGCCTTCAAGGGCTTTTATATTACACCTGCAAATATCGAGT
>JAJTUS010000313.1:0-38516 GCA_021399465.1 Hyaloscypha sp. PMI_1271 | reverse complement strand
TAATATTATAATATCTCATCCTTCTCCTTATTCTAAACTAGTCCTAAATAAATGTTTAATTCAAGAGATTATAGATAATATTTAATAGTCTCTTAATAACTACTTTCGTAATAGCTATTAATAAGTAATACTATTAGCTCCTTTAGCTCTTATAGAGCCTTTATTAACTCTTCCTATAGAGCTTCTATTATCTTATTCTCTTATAATTAAACCTCTTACTAATAGATTAAACTCCTATAATATTATAGTAAGTAGCTATAAGTCTAAGAACTAGGCTATTTTATACTTAAATATAGGGGTTATATAATAGGATTTCGAGGACATTACGGGCTAAGATATCCCTAAGAATTGAGCCTTTATCTAATATTTATAAGGCACATACTTCTACTTACCTAGAATTTTGTAATTTATCCCTTTTCTAGATATAAAATAAGATACTATTAAGTACTTTTATAAATGTCGGTTCACTAGTAACACGTAGCACCGTCACGTAGTCGTGGAATGCTAATTACGTAGGTTAGTGAAGTAGTTATTGTATTCTGTAAGTAGGGATCATAGTATTAAGTTCTAATATACGATCCCTAAATACGCTAAGCCTAATTGGTACTAGTGTCTAGTATGTCCCGTTTCCCGTATGTCCCATGTCCTATATATAGGAAGCGAGGTCATGTGATAAGATTATATAACCTCTGGGAAACTATACTAATATTAGTAATTACCTGAAAAACGCGAAAAACCGACGTAAAAGTGCTAAAAACGCACGAAAAACAGTGTCCCTTATTCGTATATAGATTTCCTAATCTAGCCTAGTACTAGACTATCCCTAAGCGCTTAGTGTATATATCCTTATTAATATTCCTATCCTATACACCTATTTCCCTCCGAATATGTCTATTTCCTACCTATATACCCCCTCTATTTACCTTATCTATATTTAACCTATTCCTCTACGTCTAATTATATAGTATTCGTATTAAGTAGGTGTTTAAGGGTATTCGTAGGCTTCGATTTCGTTATCGAATTAGCTAGGTTCGACTCTCCCTTAATCCACTTGACCTCCGTAATCTCTCGTTATTCGTAAGCCTAGCGGAGGTATATTACATCGATTATGAGTCGCTTTTCTCGTGTTATTCCTAGCTTAACTAGGTATTTATAAAGGGACTTGGAATCTATATAGATAACTAGCGGGACTTCGATTTCGAGGGCTTTATTAATTATAGACTTGACTAAACTACCTATATTAAAGCTATGAGCTATACTATAAAGTTCAGAGGCTAGGACGCTTCTAGTTACTCTCTTATACTTTATAGAGGACTAGTGGATCATATTAGCGTATCTAGAGCTATCTACTAGGACTAGAATATATCTGATCTAAGAAGAGAGGTCTTGATTTCCTGTGAAGGAGGTATCTATAAAGATAATTAGGTATAGGGACTCCTTATCTAGCTTCACGAAATATAGTCCTCTAGTAGTATTTTCGATTTGCTATTAAATACGCTTATTAAGGGCCTTAATATTAGTTTCCGTGGGTTTAATAGCTTAAGCAGCTACTAAGTAGTTATATGAAGCCTCTTGTTAGTAAGTTAATATAATATATACTCCCTAAGCTCGCTAGGCGACGTATTATTCCTTAATTGTGAGGTTTCGATATATAATACCCCTACTACTAGTCGTAGTCGTATTCTTAACTATTACTAGGTAGAGGTTACTATACTAGTATTCCTACGTGAGAGTAATACCGGTGGAATTAGTACGAATAATACCTCTATTAAACTTGAGATTATGGTTAGTTATAAGGTATTTATACTCCTTAGCTAGGAAATTAGCCTCCTAGAGCTTTAGATACTCTACCTTAGTAAAGTTGTCGTCTCCTATAAATAGAGTATCATTAGTCTAAAGGCTAACGATACTAAAGGGGTAGTTACTATAGAGTAAGTACGGGTCATAAGTCAATTATTCTATAGCTAGCTCATTTAGGTAGTGAGAATAGTAAGTCTTGAACTAGTGGTTTCTGGCTTCTAGTACTCTATAGAGTGGTTTTACGACCTTTAATACTAAACTAGCCTCTAGATTTAGTTAATTAGTAAGCTCAGGAGGTGGATTAATATAGAAGTCGCAATTTAGTAAGGTTAATAACTAGATATAGGCTTATGATATGTCCTATAGGTATAGTCCTATAGTTCCTATAGTTATAGTAGCGATATAGAGGATGACTCTCTAGCTAATTCGTTAGATAGTTAGTAATTACATTAATACTATATATTTATTACTATTATTATAGGCTTAAACGACTAGTCTTAACTTCTTGAGCTCTCTATCTATCCCCTTATTCTTAATCTCGTCGATAAAGCGGGAGTTGAAGATACGTACCTCCTATAGTACCTGAGATCTAGGAATAACCTTAAATACGCTCTTTTCTAGGAGGCTAGTGACTTTAGTTTAACGGGAATCCTTATATAGGTTATTGTCCTATAGGAATACCGTTATATTAGGGTTCTTATAGGGTCTACCTCTACTACGCTTTAGTGGAATAGGTAGTATAGTAAGAGGAATTATGCCCGTATTACCTTCGCCTTCGCTATAGTATTCAGGATTATCCTTAGGACCCTTAGAACTAACCTTAATATCTCCTATATAGAATAGCTTTATAGAGGTTAAGCGGAAGGTAGTATTACTATATAGTAAAGCTAGTACGTACGACTCCCCCTCTATTACTACTAGCTTATATAGTCCCTACTAACTACCTAGTTGACCTATATTCCCCTCACGCTATACTAAGATATTCGAATTAAGTATAAGCTCGTAGATATCGCTTATAGAGGGGCTATTATGTGTATTTAGGGCATCTTCGACTTAGCGCTTGGCTTATAGCTTCTGAATCTCTACTATCACCTTCTTTAGGGCTATTATATGTTAGGAAATAGTAGGTGCGGGAGTATCGTATTCGCTTAATCGAGGTAGTGTGCTATAGACTAGGAGGGTAGGAATGATCCTACTAATTCCTGTGGTATCGTTGAGAGCCTTAAAGGCTATCTATAAGGCTATCTCCTTACTAATTCCCTTGATTTTGGCTATAATAATTAAGTAGGTACATTAAACTAGCCTATAGTAGTATTCAACGATTCCTATAGAGTTATAAGCTTCTATAGGGACGATTTTCACCTTTGTTCCTATCGTATTTATAAGCTAAGCGAACTCCTTACTAGTGAACTGCTTTCTAGTATCTACTATAATCTAATTAGGAGGGCCTAAATAGGTATTAATCTAGTATATCTTTAGGGCGTCCTAGGTGTATATAGTACTAATATTCTAGAGCTAATAGCCCCTGTGATATCTAGTGCCCTCGTCGACGATATAGAGAATAGGCTTCCCGAGGATATAGAATATATTAACGATAATCGAGAGGTTAAAGCTAATATTATCTCTTAGGTTAAACTTGAATTAACTAGGTGATTTACTATTCTTCTAGTATTACTTATAGTATTTCGTAAGGTATTCTAAGGCTTCTATATCGACTTCGTAGCTAGCTTATTCTAGTAAGTTTCGGAGCTTACTAACTAATAGATAGCCGAATCGGTGATAGAGATATCGTAATTTGGTCTTTATAAGGAAGTATAAATTATAGGTAAATGATTCGGAAATGAGGCTTTATAATATATTATTCTAAAGCAGAAAAGAGTAGCCGAAACGTCGTATAATAAGTTCGTATATGACGTCCGGTAGAAGTAATAATATAATTAGTGAGATTATTTAAGTAGACTCATAGCTTGTCTATATCGTCTAAGCTAAGTAGAAATGGAGTCTTTAAGAGTATAATATAGAATTATACTTACCTAATTAGTGTTTCTATAACTATAGAACTAATAGAAGTAGAAGAGCCTATACTAAAATGGACTATAACTTAACCTTTAGTACTCTCGTTAAGCGCGACGTTATTATTAGTTCGCTATAGAGCTTAGAATTAATCGAGACTAGTAGTTGAGTATTTGGAGGCTCTAGTATTAATTACGATTCCGTAAAAGTATTAACTACTATATCTAGATATACCTCTTACTATAAAGGTCTAGGTGTCCTCTATAAGTAGTTCTTTAGGTTCTATAGTATAGTTCTTACCTATTAACTAGTATATAAAGGAAAGAGAGGTAAGTTTATCTATAAGGCTATTAGCTATAGTTATTAGTACTTCAGGGGTTCATATATTAAGAGCTTAATTATTAGGTGGTTATATGTCTGAAGCAGCTAGGAGACTCTTAATAGAAGTAAAGAAGGAATCTGAGTATTAGTATTTATCCTCTACTTCTACTTTATCTATATCATTAATCGTATCTATTAAAAGAGCCTTAAAATCATTACCTAGATTATCCTTAGTGTTCTAATATATCTCCTATTCGCCCTCTATATAGGCTATATATTAGAGGTAGAAATGACTAAAGTCTCGATTAAAGTTTCGGGAGTTTAGGGCCTTAAACCGATAGAGGTTTCTAGTTCTAAATTAAGCCTTTTCTTCCTATTATTCTTCTAGCGAATGCTTCTAGAAGCGATAATCTAGTTTCTTATATATAAAGTATGACTTCGGGGTATTCAAATCACTATTACTATAGTAGGGCTTATAGGAATTCGAGTAACTATTATAGTAGTCGTTACGATTTCCGTTTCTGTAACTACGACCATAGTCGTTTCGATAGTTTCCGAACTAATAGTTATTTAAATAGAATTATTAATTAGTAAAGAAGGTAGATTTGCTATTAATCTATTATTACTCCTTCTTATATATAGTGATAGAGGACTATAGCTTATAGATAAGCTAGCCGAGATCCGTAGGAGGGTCTAAAACTACGTATTAGTATACTAGAGAGCCTTAGTAAGTAGTGACGATCTTATTATAGAGGAATTTAGTACTTTGTAGTATAGGTATAAGTCTATACTATAACTAGTATAAGTCGTTAATTAGGATCTAAATAACCTTAAATATTAACTTTTCAGGGTATTTAGCTATTATAGAACTTAAGTTAGTAGTATTCTATTTATCTAGATTTCGTCGTTAATATTTGGGACCTTCGAAGAAGTTACGAATATTTATATAAGCTACTTCGTAGGTTCGTTGAGATAGCTAGTTATTATAAAAGTGGTCTTATACTAGACCCTTTAGTATAGTAGGGAAAGCTCTTATAAGTACCTCCTATGGGAGGTCTATACGTTAATAGATATTAAGGAAGATAGTGAGTTTATAGTCAAAACTACTATTAGTTCTATTATACTTCTATTCCTTAGTATAGATTCTGGCGACTTCCCTAATTAGCTTTCTGGCTGAGCTTAACTAGGCGCTATTTAGAGGTGGTATAAGCGGTGGAAGTAGTAGTTAGAGTAGTAGCGGGAGTAGAGGGGGTAGTAGGTTAATATTCTAGGGAGGTTAATAAGGGGGTTACTAGGGAGGTTAATAGACGTTCTATAGGCCTTATTCCGGTGGTAGTAGTAGTAGAGGTTAAGGTTAATATAGTAGAGGTAGTAGTTAAGGGGTATATACGACGATTAGTTTAATACGTTAATTTCTTATAATACTATTCTTAAAGGATATATATAACGAAGTTATAGGGCTCGCCTTAAGGTCTTAATAATAGGAGATAATATCGTCTATAGTCTATATGTGTTATTCTTCCTCTGTAATAGTATTAGCTAAGGACTATGTAATAGTAAGTAACTTCCTATTAGATTTAATATAGATACCTCTATATTAGAGGATAGTTCGTAGTTAATATAGATCTCGTTATTTGAGTAGGTCGAATATATTAATATTAAAGTTAGTAAAGTCCTCCTTATATAGCTCCTAGAGGTTTTCATTAGTTAACTTTTCTACCTTATACTAGAATAGTCTAGTATTAAGGTAATCTAGGATATCGTCCTTATTAGAGGCTTCTAAGTTAATACCCTCCTTCTACTTCTCTATCTACTTGTATCTATCCTATTAGTTCGCTATCCCGAACCTTTAGGGCTAAGCCCTTCTTAGTATATATGTGTGGTTTGTAGTAAGAGGGGTTCGGAGGTAATTCGTAAAGAGGTATTGGACTTATTAGTTATAGAGTCGAGGTTTATAAATATTTTAACTATAATAGGAAATTTAGGGTGTGAAATATCGAGGTTTCTAGAAGGGTTCTAAAGCTTAAAGGGGCTTAACTTTGATAATAAAATCGAAGTAAGAGCTGAAAACTTATAGGGCTTCGGGGCATATATTCCCGGGGAAGGGGTTATAGTAGTGTGTAAGTAGAAAGTTGGTTACTAAGAAGGTGGTCTTAGTACTGAACGAAGTTAGCCTTAAAGGATAGTAGAACTGGATAGTTTAGTTGAATAGTTAAATGGCTGACTACTTATTGATTAGTAAGAACTAGAGTCGTCTCCCTTTAGGCCACCAGATGCTTTTTCGTGGAGTTAATAGTAATTCCCCCCTTTGACGTAGAATTAGTCGATTTTACTATAGGCTACCGGATGCTTCTTTAGCGTAATTGATTTATCTCTGATCTATATATATAAACTAATTAGTGTCGGTTCACTAGTAACGTGTAGCACTATCACGTAGTCGTAGAATGCTAATTATGTAGGTTAGTGAAGTGGTTATTATATTCTGTAAGTAGGGATCGTAGTATTAGGTTCTAATATATGATCCCTAAATACGCTAAGCCTAATTGGTGCTAGTGTCTAGTATGTCCCGTTTCCCGTATGTCCTATGTCCTATATATAGGAAGCGAGGTCATGTGACAAGATCACATGACCTCCGGGAAACTATACTAATAATAAAGTTAGTAATTTATTATATAAATAAGCGAGAAAATCAAGAATATTAAAAAGTAGAATTTAATTAATTATATAATACCTAGAATTAATATCCTAGAGTACTAAGATTTAAGTATATTTAAAAAGAGGTAATTATTAATTATCTCCTAAGTGAATTATAGTTTTAGTTTAGAAAAACATTAAAATTAAAGCAGGTTTTTTCGCGTTTTTAGTGTGATTTCCCCTAGTTCTTAGACTTATAGCTACTAATTATAACTACTCTCTTATTAATAAGCTTCCTTAACTTAATATCCTTATATACTCTATAGTATCAACTACCCTCCTCTTACTATCTCTTATACTTATAGATAACCCCTCTCTTCCTCTTCTATACTCCCTATACTCTAGATATATATATAATACTACTTAGGAGCTTAGTTAGTAGCCTTAGACTAGCTAGCTTAGTAGACTTTAGAGATACTAGATAAGGATATAGTAGAATTACCTAATTAGTAAGAAGGAGTAAAATAAGTGGAATTATATAGTTTTAGGTGAAATAAGTAGAAATATGCGTTTTTGAGCTTTTTAGGTAGAAATCGTTTAATTTCCTGAGTTTTATAGAAACTTGGTTTATATATAGTATATAGATAGTGTGAGAAATAAATAGATTAGATTAGATTAATAGCTATTAATCTAATCTATTCATGAAATGTTCTTATTAATTATATTCTATTCACGAATTAATTGAGCTAATTATAAATATTTATAAATACCTTAATTAATATACAAGTGATTATAGCACGTGATAAGCTAACTTAATTAGGTAAGAATCTCGCTCTAGTACTACTTTAAAGAGCTTTTTCCTCGACGATTTAGGAGTAAGGTAGTACTAGAGCCCGATACTCACTTAATTAGGCTAGCTTATTACGTGCTATAGTTATATATATATTAATTAAAGGTATTTGTATATATTTATAATTAATTATTCTAATTTAATTAATTTTTTGAAGTATTATATTAATTATATTCTAATTAAATTATTCATGAATATTTATAAATAAATTAATGTAATTAATTTTTTCGCATACTATATAATATAGAGGACTACGTAGTTCTTTCTTTTATAGGGGCATATATCACATGTTAGTTTAGCACGTGACCTCACACTCACTAGTTTACTAAACATCTAAGCCTTTAGCTCTCATTATCTTTAATATATTATAAATAATTATATATTACAGCTTTTATACTATAACGTATCGTGATATTAATTATTAATACATTTATTACTCTTTTTTTTAATAACATATATTATTAAAGCTCTATTCTTTTTATTTTTATGAAAAAAAGTTTATATAATTCAAATTATTTTAATAATATATTAATAAGCTTACTTGAATTTATAAGTAAGTAATTAATTAATGTTATAAGAACAAAGAATTACACATAATAATGTTCTGAGCTAAAAAGCTAATAACTTTATCAGAAATAAATTTTTAAAGAAGGTAAATTTTATGCATATATCTCTATGTCTCTGTGAGCCCGGAGTTCGATTTTCGAGCGTTGGTTACTGATTGTTATGATTCAGAAGAGTGACCTGTCGTATTTACAATTACTACACTCTCCCCAGCCGGATGTGCGCCGCCTGCATACTGCCAAAGCCTACTCAGTTGTCTCACCGTCTTCCCTTCAGCTTCCTTAGCATTTGTCCTCGCCTGTACACCACAATCACCAGGACAGGAGTCAAATATTCGTGCGTTCCAGTTCGTTCTTTTCTCAACCTTCCCGTACATTTCAAGAGATTTGTCAGACAAGAACGTGCCACCGATACCTTCATAATGATTCGATAAACTCTTTAAAGGAAGGTTCAAGCCTTGTGCAGCGATTTCCCTGGCTTCGGCACTCAGGACATCCACTCCAACTATCTCATCCAATATACTGTCTTTCGCATTCGCTGGAAATATTGCTTGCAGATACTGGATAAAAGTTAAGCCAGTATGTGGAGCATTTAAAACAAACAGCCTCCCATAAAAGCGATTATCCAGTACTTTAAGCATATATTTCAGGATCCCACAGCGGGCAAAAATGTCGGTTGAGAAGGCGTAGTGCTCAATATACTATCTTCGTGTTAACAATTAGGGCAACTAAATTAGAAGGAAGGACTTACTGGGATGACTCGCTCAATTTCCCCTTTTGCGCCTGGGTAAGTTGTTGAATGTTCTCCAATGATTTTAGAGTGTTGTGCGAGTAAGGAATTGGAGAGATAAGTAGCTGCTGAACCAAACGTGAAGATCTCGAGTTTTGATAGTATGTCGATAGGGAGGTCGTTGTGTAGCTTACTGAGAACCGAGGAGAGAATAGAAGCCCCGGTTCCATGTGCTACGACGAGGACCTTGCGAGTAGAGGGGGGAAGCAGTAATTCTCGGAGCTGGGTATATAGTGTTGTAGAAGTACGAGAGGGATATGGAATAGAGCGGAGCAGCAGCATTTCCAAGATATCAATGACAAGTCCCTTGGTAGGGTTGTAAACACCTATAACAGGCCGACAAAAAATTAATGACAGGGAGTTGATGTGAGATCGAAAACTCCTCTGACTGTAAATGGTTAGCTTCGTGGTCAGCATTCTAAGAAAAAAAGAAAGCTACCTAGTAATAGAACCATTAATATAAAGCAATTTCACACCTGAAAGTTGCTCCGAGTTCTTTTTTCGCTCCTTGCCACTGCTTACAACTCGGCTGCCATGCAAAGGCCATGTAAGAACTGCAATGACGCCCGCACTCATAACGCACAATATTGAAAACATAATTCCGGGAAGTACCAGAAAGGCAGGTAATATCGCCACCGTGCCCCAAAATTCGACGATTATCAGTAATACATGCAGTGCAATATCTCTCACATCCTTCCACTCTCCTATAGAGTTCCGAACCATGCTCCTAGTTAAGCGTGACCTTACCGTCTGCGGGGTATAGCACAAGTTCTGGAGAAGGAGTCCGAGCCCATCAATTGACAATTGCATCAGTCTTTGTCTATATATAACAGGTGAGGTGCAACAAGACACATCCTGCAATGCTGGCACAAAATTTACGATGGGGCCAGTAAGACCAATTTGGGGCGATAGTGGGGCTGGCGAGTAATCTAAACTAGCCAATCTTTCGGAGCTTGCAGAACGGGATAACCAAGGCATTTCTGAATTTCTGTAGATGTTTTAATAAACGCGTTGGACAAATGAACTGTGGTACTGTCCAGTGCTAAGAAGTAGAGAATTTATAGTCCAGATAAGAGGTTGCAATGGGTGTGAAAAGATATTTGGGGTAATAAATAAATACTTGCAGGTCGCAGAGTTGAAGGAATGAGCTTCCATTCCATAAACATTGGAAGCTTTGGCCATTCCTTAGCAAGGGCAGCCACACCAAATCAACAACGGTAGTAGTGCAAGGAATGAAGCCAGATTACTCCTTATGTATCTAATTTAAAATACTTTCCGAAATTCCGAATCACCTACTAATAAAATTAGGTCTCGGTTATCAATATTTGCTAATAATACTAGAATACCCCTTGCTTTGAAATCTTTTAATATATTCTCCTTATAATTCATATGAATGCTTAAAGATATTGTGTTTCGCATTATTAAACCTGTTATTCCTTAAGGAATGAAGCCGAATTGCTCAATTCGTAGCCAATTAAGAACACTTTCTGAATTAACTCCTAATAAAATTAGGACGAGATTTCGATGTAAGGGGCGTCTTAGTATTATCAATAAAAGTTTTAGTAACTGAGACCTATAACTCCCTTACAGTAAACATGAATAGCACCTTACCTCATTATCCTTACCTCTATCCCCCTTAGACAAATAACTAATATAATTTGATCTCTAGGAAGAGCGCATGGGATTTATTTGATTAGACATAACTTTCTTCAATTGTGGCTATATTTGGAAATACTTATGGGGTCTTTAGTTTAAGGGACATTAAACTCCAGATCTTCTCAAACCGCTCTCCTCCCCCAGAATCATGCTTGCTGACTTAAGAGCTCCCTCATACTCCCCAGCTCATATGAGTAGAGTATTGCATGACGAAGATTGCAAAGACGAAGATGACGAATACCAGATTGTGTTCCCCTTATACGACAACGAGAAAGATTATAGTCAAGTCAAGGACATAGAATCTCCGTCAAACAACAGTAATTCTCACGTCCTTTTACCAATTTTGAAAAGTACGTCAGCTATTACGCCAAGTCTACCATTACCGGATTTGTTTGACCGTGCAGAGGACGATACAGCTATTGGGGTACAGCCATCTAGACATGTAGATTACTTATTGCATATTTGGAAAGAGGAGGATATCTGGTTATCGTGGAAGCATATTGTATCAAAGCGAAAAGTTTATGGTAATAATGCAAGATTAGAGAATGCGTTATGGAGGACATGGATGAAGTCAAAGAATAAGTTGAATACTGTGTGTCCAGAAACTATCAATTGGTAAGTGCAGCAATTTCTCACCACTGACAACCATTTCTAGCACATCTAACATCTGTAGGTCGAAGGATTGTGACGTGATATGGCTGTATGGCCCATTGCAAACTGGAACGGACAAGTCATTACATCTACCGTCTTCTTGGATAGCAAGCAGCCGGATCTCTAAGCCAAACACATGCTTAAATAAGAAGCCAATATTAAAGAAGCGAAGCATGTCGGATATAATGCTACAGAGATCTTTTTCGTCTTTATCACTTCGGAGACAGGCAGCTGCAACAGCTCAAGCACAGCATTCTGATAATCGAGGACTTATTTGTTTAAGGACCGACTATAGAGTTTCCAATGATACTGTGTCATTTTCATCACCGGGTTTCAGTCAAGAGGATACCAGCATGCTCTCTTCGATCTCCTCATTAGGATCAATATCTCCAGAAGTAGGAGAGAAGAAAACTATACGTTTTAATGAGCAGGTTGAGCAGTGTATATCGTTGGAGATAAAGGGCAATGGCAGTAAAGAGATATATGCCATTAATGACTACGATGATAGCGATTCTGAAAATGGGGGAATTGTGATGAGGAGCAACTCGAAGCGGAAATTACCCCCACACCTTAAAAGGAAGACATCATGTCAATCCTCTAGTGCGGAGAGCAAGACGATTGCAATGTTACCACCAACGACGTTGAAGTATATAGGAGATACACCAGAGGCCCCAGGAATTGCAATAAAGCATAGCAATGGATTCTGGAGCGGTAGTAGATCATCTCACTCCCCGTTTCAAGAGACGTCAAGACCATCAACGCTATCCACAAGAATGTTGTTCGGGAGTGGTGAGGAGGGCTATGATGGTGGCAATGATGATGTTGATATGGATTGGCAACCACCGAGTACCTTCAACAACCGCAAGGATTGTGTATCAGTAGCACAAGAGCGACTCCAGAATTTGCAAGCGCCGACATCAATATCCGGTCTCACCAACGAATCGTCAGCCTTCTCTATGCGTTACGAAGAAGTTAGAGATGATGTCATGTCTGAAGGTTTCTTTGGGAAGATTATGGAGACTGTAAATACAGCGAGGGATATTGCACAAGCAATTACGGCATGGAGCCGGTAGTCACTAGAAGGAGCCCATAGTTCCCAGTGGTACATTTGTGACTTGTTTACAGTCACTATTAGTACTCATTGACGGGCTCGAGAGTACTATGGATTTGATACGGCTGGCATACAAATGGCTTTATTGGATAGTACAGGGGTAGCGGGGTCTGTGAGAAATTCTATAGTAAAGGTGATACTTTAGAGGAAAGTTTGTAAAAGTAGTAAAAGTATTTGCTCTTCCTATATATAATGCCAGATTGCCGCCAATAGCTAGTGTATGTCAGTGCTCTAGCCTAATACTCTTTTACTAATAAAGTATTCGGGAGAGGTGAGTTTTGCGTATAAGGTAAGTTATTAATAACCTCAACTAATATATTAGAGGTTAGTATTACTAGGAGCTTCGCTAATAATAATAATTAATTATCTCTTTATTATTACTAATAATTATTAATATATACTATTAAGTGTTTTAATATAAAATTAATAAACTAGTTAAAGAATATAAATACCTTAATTTTAATTATAATATAAAGCTTAATAGAAGTATTATATATACTAAAACTACTAAAACTATAAGTACTGAGATTACTAGAATTACTCTTATATAAGAATATTACTATAGAAATCTTAAAACCGTATTAGTTAAGAATACTACTATAATAAGTAATAAAGATACTATATATTAAAACCTCTTAATTAAGGACTAATATATTACTAAACGAGCTCGAAGAGTATATATTATATTAATTTATTAATTAGAAGCCTTATATGAATTTATAATATTTACTTAAGTTATTAAACTAAAAGAAAACAATATTAGAGCGCCTAATAAATACCTTTAGTAATAAGTTGAAAATATTACTATTAAATAGAAAGTTAAAAAGTATAAAAGTATATTTATAATAATTTACTTTTATACTAATCTTTATACTAATCGGTTTATAATTAAACTAGAAAGCTAGATATTCCTATATTATTATATAATAGGGGCCCACTTTTATTAATAGGATTATTAATAAAAGTGGGCCCTAGCTATTAAGCGAGCCCTATTATATCGATAGTATTAGTAATAATTATATTATCTATATTATATAATAGACTATTAAATAGAAATATAATAGTATAGTGATAATAGTCTACGTTTATACTAATCTTTATACTAATTAGTTTATAATTGAATTAGAAAGCGAGATGTTCATGTAATAGGGCTCACTTAATAGCTAGGACCCACTTTTATCGATGATAATTATCGATATTAATTGCTTATTAATCGATTATCTGATAACGATAGATAAGCGATAATCCCGATAGATAATTCATCAGAGCCCACACTGGGTAACAACCACGCCTACGAACAGGGAGGCAATAACACTATAGTCGCACAATGCATTAGGGGCCCAATAGTGATACGGACAGCTACTGGCGAACAAGCAAGAAGCACGCCAGTCTACACAATACTTACACGGCAGGATTCCATAAGTTCGGACTCGAATGGAGTGATAGCTACCTTTTCACGTATGTCGACTCCCGGCTTTAGCAAGTTTTGTATAGCCCATTCAGCAAGCCCTAGTGGACGCGAGGTGCCTTCTCATCAAGGAAAGGCAACGCCGTATTGGTCGATCCTTGGAGCCAGATAGGTCGTGATAATACTCTGTTTGATATTGAGTTCTACCCCATTCTGAGTGTCGCCGTGGGTTCTACTCACAGCTGGTTTAAAGATGGAAAATCCGGCAAACCTTGGGTAGATCACTCTCTAGTTGCAGTTACTGATTTCTGGGCTACAGAGGATGAATAATATGTAACGCGGATAGGTGGAAAAGCACAAATGACTATTAGGAGTGTAAAGATCTGCCAGTAATATAGTTAAACTTTATACACTTTCAGTAAAAATATTATCTCAGAGGTTATTTTTTACACTTATATATTTTAGATTAAATGGTAAGTTAGAAGCTAGATGTAAAATATACTCGTGACCTATAACATTTCTCTATCCCAAAGAGGACCCTGGCCACGGGTTTCGAGGGAGACTAAGCCACGCTAGTGATCCTCGCAGCACGGCTTAGTACGGATCCAAAAGGAGGCTGCCACAAGCATGGTTTGCGCAGATAGTAAATCAGAGTTGAGAATCTATTATGAATCAAATACATTGCGTGTCCTGAGAATTTGCATCTTTCACGCTTGTGAAAATCCTTTTATTACTTGGATATATAAGTAACCAGACTAACCGCAATCCATTCCGGACCTCCCGTTCCCCTAATGTTATTACAATTACATTATACACTTCATATAACCGCATTCAAAGATCAGGCCATTTCAAGGATTAATGCATTCCAAACAAGTGTTTTAGCTAACAAAATGCGTCTATAGTAACGCCTTACTAGCTTTTAAGGAATGTAGTCTAGTAGAACAAGGAATGCAAAAACATAGAAGTGCACTAACTAATTGAAATAAATACCTTATCCCTATTATAACATTCCAATACTAGTATGTAGCATTTAGGAATCGAAACAAACTAGGATATAAATATAAGTAAAGATATATCAAAACTAACTCTCTCTATATATAGCAAATTCTCAAGGTTTAATATAATAAACGGGGCTCGATTGTACTTACGAGTCTCTTTAATATGGCAATATTACCAGTGACTCCAGAACGTCCTCAATACCCGACTACTAATTCGATTGTAAGCAACCCCAGCCTCGAAAATAATAGGGACTCCGGGACTGTTTTGGGACGCCGTTAATGGTTACAGAGAAGTCCTATAAGAAAGAGAAAAACCACACCGTCTTCTGTACATCCGTCGATACCAGGCGCACTGCAGTCCAAAAGAATATCCAGAAGTCGACGAAATCAAGACAGGGCTCTTGAGCTAGGGACACTAGTAAGGATACCCAAAAGTGCCAAAGGTCTCAAAGCGAGTGAGGCTAAGAAAAACTCCACTCAAAAGAAAGAGGACGAAGATAATTCAGGTTAGTACAAAACGGCGTGATATGTCTTTTCTATTTACTTTTTAAGCTCGTGATCTGATCTTTAAGACCTTGAACACTGTCATAACGCCTATAACTCGGAGTCAAGAGAGCAAGGTACGTCCATTGTTCAGATATATAATATTGTTATGCCTTCAGAATATATTTACCCCCGTTTGACAATACAAAGCTTTATATCTGCGATACAAAATTTCGAACTTAGCTAATAAGATAACAGATAATATCGACGAGGAAAAGGCCAACTATACCAGAGCCGGTGCAGAAAGGGTGATTGATAACACAAGAGACGAGAAGTCAGGCAAGGGCGGTAGTAGGTTCTATTTCATGATCTCTCTTTTAACTCTCAGGTAGAGTTTATAAGGATACGAAGCTGCCCTCGACTTTGAATTAATATAGCTAACTACTAATGATTTCTGTTCCAGGGAAGCTATTCAAACATAAGCTGAATGAGAATCTCAGATGGGCTGGTGGATTCGACCTAACAGTGGCTTGCGAGAGTGGCGATAAACAGGTTCCTTTTGACGAAAGCAAACGCATTCATCTGGCACGATGGATGATAGAACAGAAACTCGATGACCCATCTCAGAATGTTTTAGCCTTCAAGAAATATCTCGAAACTGAAGGATACTTGAAACAGGAATACCGCGATTTGTATATCCCTCAATCAAAGAGACCAGAGGAGAAGACATGGACCACATTTATATCCAGGGGATTAGGACGTGTAGTTAACGGGCTCAAGGTATCTATGATAAATGGAGGAGCAATCGTTGCCGAAGGGAATGTGAAGAGCTGCAAACAGACCACTTTTGCTTCTTGGGCAACCGAGGTCTTTGAACAGACTTCGTTTAGGGCTGTTCCCCTGGACTTTGTGGATCCCCGATACCGACCTTATATGCAAGCTAGCTTAGTAGAAGGGGCTTTTCTTGCTGCTCTGCCCCAACTACGGAAATGTACACAGCACCAGAGATCCATGTTTCTGAAGGCGGTTGGCTGCATTCCAGCTACGGGTGGAGAAGAAAACGAAGACCTAGACGAAGTAGACGGTCCGTCATTCACTGCATCCGATCCGTGGTACGGTTCTGAACGCGTTGTTAGCTCGCTAATAGATGGTCAAATCCCTTCCGGCACAACTAATACAAGCACAGCAAGCTATGGGTATAATGTAGGAAGATTTTGAAAAATAGTATAGACATGAAAGGCCCAAGTGAGTGCTGTTATACATTTTTCTTATATAAAATATTAATATTAATTATATAAAGAATAATTTCGAAAGAATATTATAATTAAGCTATAAGATGTCTAATTAGAGCTAGTTTATTATTAAGTCCTCAAAATTATAACTAATTAAATTATATTAGCTCTAATCCTATTTATTAATAAATCTAATAAAGAGGGGATTATAGGAACACAATACATAATAATAAATCAAATAAGTATATATACGAATTAAGGAGGCATTATATAAGTGAAGTGTGTATTAAGTTACTTAAGGTCTCCTTTATTAAAAAGGTAGAAGGCTATATACTAAAGAGAGTGAGAAGCTAAGGAATCACGTGTGAATACTTAACTTGCTCTATATCTACTAGATTACTATTATAATAATATCGAGTTTATTACTAAAATTATTATTATTATTATTATTATTATTATTATTATTATTAAGGTTACTTTTAAGAAGTACTTAAATAGTTCTATTAAAAGTATTAGAAGAGCCTTTATTATTTTTATTTCCTCTCTAAGAATTAATCTAATTAACTTCTTCCTTAGGAATAGAGATAATAATAAGCTATTATATACTTTATAAATTCCGTGATATAATTATATTATTAAACTACTTCCCTTAATAATAGAGAAATTAGCTTATAAGGTAGTTAATAGTAAGTAATAAGGTAATAGGTTTAAATTAGAGTTTAAGTATAAAAAATACTAGTATTAAATTTAGTATAGAACTAATCTCTATTTCTCTTTAGAAGTCTAGGGAAGGCTCTTATAAATAAGAGCCTTTAATAATATATATATAATCTAGTAATTAATAGATACTAACTAGTTTACTAATTAGTAGTATTCCTATAATATAATAGGATTACTAATTCTCTTAATTACTAACTATATTACTCGAGAGCTAAAGTATATTATATATACTAATATTATATATAACCCTCTATATATTATATTCTAGTATTTATTTATACTTTTATAGAATATTATATGCCTGCGCTATATATACTACTCATCCTATAGACTAGACCTAATTAGGTATAGTAAAAGTTAAGAGTATAGTTTAACTTCTTAAACTAAACTCCTTTATTTCTAGAATATATTACTTTACTAACTATTATAAGACTAGGTCTCTAGGCTTAGAAAGTAAGTAAAGTAGTTCTATTTCGAGGATTCTAAACTAAAGAGGGAAGCTCTAAATACTAGTAACAACCATATACGTTATCGCTGTCACGTGACACTAAATTTACTAGCGAAGCGGTATATGTTATACTAATTATAAAAATATATCAAGTATTCTATAATATATATATAATAATACTTAGTATTTCTAGTAAATTAATAAGAACCTTTCTTAAATTATTAAAAATAGTATTTCTTATTACGAAGTAATATTAGTTATTAAGTAAGGTATAAAAGGTTATTTATTCTCTCGTAAAGCGAGGTTACTTAAATCTATATTCTACTTATATAATACTAATTTAGTACTATATGCTCTACTAATATTATAAATACTACCTCTAAGATTACTATTATATCCTTATAGTAGTATATAAGCTATATATAAGTGATATATAAATAATAAAACTAACTAATATCTCCCTAATACTCTATAAGTAATATAATAAGTACTATTATCCTAATACTTTACTAATGTCCCCTTAATACTTATATATATATATATATATATAAGAGAAGTAGGAAATAAAAGAAAAGGAAAGAAAAGAAAAGAAAAGGAAAGTAAAACAATTCCCGCTCTATTATTCTTATATTATCTCTCTAATATTCACTCGTCGCTCTTATTAGAGTCCGAGATCTAGTAGTTATTAGTAGTACGAGTATAGCTCTTTAGGTAATCGACCTTAGCTCTTATTTTCTTATCCTTAAAGTAACCCTTTAATATTAGGATAAATCCTAGTAAGATAATATAAATAACTTTTATATATCTTTCCTTAGTATACTCTATATTACTATTATTATATCCCTCGTCGTTATTACCTTATTTGTCCTCGTTACCTTATTTAACTAAAGAGATAATATTTTATTCTTACTTAAAGGTAGCTTATTCTTATTAGACTTAATAGAAATCAATTAATAGCTCGTTAATATTCTCACTAAGTCGCTTACAAATATAGACTCAGATATATCAGATTATTAATCTATTAATAATTAGGGGAAGGGTATAGTACTTTAGTTCAAGTACTAATTTATAGAAGTATACCTCTACCTTTATAAGATAGTTTAGGTAACGAGTAGTATTAATTCGGGCAATAATAGTGTCTCGTCCTCGCCCTAACTAGTGTATTATTAAGGCCTTTATATCCTTAATAATACTCGTTAGTTAGTAAAGGTTAACTAATAGGTTATTCGCAATTATTAAGGTATATCGTCTCGTATAATAGGCCTCCTCGTAATATATACTAAGACCTATAGTAATTAGTATAATAGTTTCTATAATATAGTCTAGTTCAATATTAGCCTCATGTTCTATAGCTTTTCTCTTTCTCTTAGTAAGAGTTATCTTAGTAAGTATTAACTTAATAGGAGTTATCTTTACTAAAGTTATCTTAATAAGAGTTACCTTAATAAGTATTATCTTAGTACTCTTCTTTAGAAGAGTCGGTTTAGCTAAGATATTAGTATTATTATTAGAGTCCTTAATCTTATATTACTTTTAAGGGTATCTAGGGTATTTTAGTGAATTATAGAGGAGCTCTTACTTAGTCTTAGAGGAACCGCGAGTACTTACCCTAGTTTAGTAATCGCGGGTATTATAGTAATAGTTAAGTACTTATATAGCGATATTATTTTTCTTATATACCTCGAGTAATATTAGTACTTCTATTAGATTACTTTACTTTCTTTAATATTCGTCTAGATTAATTAATAATAAGACTCGGCCCTTAAGGATAATATTATAAATATATTAGTATATAGTATTATTAGATTAGGCTATAGTAGATATTTATTTAGTGATTAGTTTTTAGGTTATATATAGTAAAAAAGTAGCTCTTAGTAAATATATATAGTCTAATATTATATATATATAATAGGTATACTAGTTATAAGATAGTTCTTAGGTAAAGTTAAAGCTTTAATAATATTCAGAAATATAAATAATATAATATATAGGCGATAAAGCTAAGATAACGTGATTTCGTTGAAATTTTAGTAATACTTATAGTAATATTAGAAGGATATTATAGGAGAGAAAAACGTAATAAGACAAAAACCCACATAAAATACTATAGAGTATAAAATCGACTAATAGTAAAAACACTAAAAAATAATAACTATAAAGTAGATATAAAGTAGTATAAAATCAGTATATAAGTACATAGAACTCAAAGTATAAAAGTGATATATAATTGTTTTTCTATAGCTATAGAAACTCTAGCCTTCTTATATGAAATACCAAAGTCACATAATCTCGGATATATCTGTAGTTATGTGATTAGAATATCAAAACTACCTAAAATCACGAAAATCGATAGTATATAGCTAGCTATACTATATCTAACCCTCTATTTATATATACTTATCCCTAAGTACTAAAAAATAATAAAAAAAGAACTAATTAGTCCGAAATAACTATATACTTAGGATTATCCTCTATAGGCTTATCTAATTACTTTTCCTAGTATCTAAAATACGACTTATTTCTTAGAAATAAGTATATCTCAAACTCCTTTAGGTATAGGAAAGTAATCTGAACTTATATAACCGCTCTCTTATATTATTACTAATATAATTACTCTCGCTATACTATATCTATATTTAATTATTACTCTATTTCCTCCTTTACTACTAGGTAATATAGTACTTCATTGCCTCGGACTATATCGTAAATAGTACTAATATACTCTAATTAAATAGTACCCGGATACTTTATATTATTCTTAGTACCCTTAAATCGCTTATATAAAGGGGGCTTAAAGTTTAAGTAAGAAATCCTAAGCTCTTCTAGTAATACTCCTACTTCGCTTATTCTATCTTTAATAATAACTAGACTTATTGGAATAGTGATATAAACTTTACTAAGTACTTATTCGCCCTTAAACTAATAATAGTAAATAATTCTAGATTTATAAATTATCTAATTAAAAGCATATATTATCTTATTGAGTCTAATTATATCCTTTAACTTTCCCTTAGATTTCTTAGTAATAGTAGCTTCTAATTTATTAATTCCCTCCTTCTTAGTCTTAATATTAAGTGCTATGAAATCGTAATATCTAAAATACTTTAATACACGGTGTAATAGTTAGGAAGCCCCTGTTTTGGGGGGGTTTGGCCGCTGTTTTTGGGGGTCTGCTAACCAGTTCTCGGCTAACCACGCACCCTCTACTTCTACACGACGCACCGCTCATGCCAGGCACTGCGCACCCATTGGCCGGCTAAGCGACGACCACACCTCGTCATTTGATGCTATCTCCCTCTCTATCTCTCTTTCCATCTTCCTCGACCTCGAGGTTGAGCCCCCCGTTTTCTGGTGGTCAACGACGAGCCAAAAAAGGCACCTTCGGGGCCCACACAATCCTGAAGATGTATTTAAAGAGTGCCCTCGTCCTCTGCTCACTCTATCTAGACTCTGCACCCCTCATCGACTCACTTCTCTTGTCAACCTCTACTTCTCCTCACCTCATATCCTCTTCTACCAGCAGAGCTCTTGTGGCATCGATCGCCCCTTCTTCTCTACTACTGTCGTTATTTTACCCTCCTTGATCCTGCTGTCTTGAGCAACTATCTTGATGTCTCAACCTAACATCTCCTAGCCTTCCCAAACCGCTATACAAGTTATGCAACAGCCTCAACACGATGAAGCCTGCCTACCTCTCAACGACGAAAATTACTTACATATCGATGACGGCTCTGACAGCACTAGCGACTCCGACGCGGACAGCCTTTTCGACCACAGCGACAATGAGGCGGCAAGCGACACCGGTTCAGAAAGTCTTCTAGAGGAGGTTGACAACAATACTGACAACGATGATAATGATCTCTTCGACGGCGAAGTATGACACCCGCCTGAATACTACCTTGCTGTATTGGCTAATCTTAATATAGGACGACTCCGGCAGAAGCGTTATAGCCCTAAGACGTAAGGTCGTCTTGACTAGGTTAAGGACCATCATAATCAGTATAAGCCAAATGTAAATCGACTCTACAAAGAAGATTCTACTAACATTGCTTTGCTTTTAGATACTGCACCTTCGTTGGAGAAGACCCTATCTAGTGTTTTCAAGAAGTCTCAGCGAACTTTCTCTATAGCTTCCTATACTAGGTCTGCGACTAACGACGAGGGAAAGGGGGACGGAGGCGGCCCGGAATCAAGCATATAAGCTCGCTATAGATATTCTGGAAATAGTACCTCATAGTATATAGACTTGAGACTGGCAAGAAGATCAATGGCATGGTTCAAGTATAAGGTCAAGATATAGGATACCTAGTATCTTTTAGTATACCCTCTTATAGTAGGGGCTTCTACTAACGGATCTTAGGTGCTTAAGGTTATTACTAAAGAAAAGGAGCTCAATAATATAAAGCGGGAGAGTACTACGATATATGTCGAGGATCTGGCCAAATTCGCCCGCGTGCTTCTAACTATAAGGGAGATGACTTTCCCGCTTAGTTAGTCACGGATCTAGTTAATACTCTTCTGCTAGCTTATAGGCATTACCGGTAACCGTCCAGAGGCTTTAGTCTAGCTTCGGTATCACTACCTGAAGTTGACTCTAATCCGGGATTATAATAATCCCCGCCCACGACTCTTTATTAAACTAACTACCGAGTTCACTAAGGGGTTCTTAGGTATAAAGGATATATACGTTTCTTTCCTTGTCCTTCTTCTTCCTTATATATAACTAAGTAATTTCTAGTAATGAATTTAAGATCCCGGAGATTATCTATAACCTAATACTCGTACTTAGCCCTTATACCTTCCTACTTAGTATACTCTTCAAAGTTTAGGCATTCAAATCTCCTAGCATTATCTCCCCTGAAAAATTATATAGTTTAAATATCCTTAATAGAATAAACGAGTAATAGCTCCTGCTTAAGGATAAGCTAAGCCACGATTTTGTGTTTTACCAAACCATTCAGACGGCCTATGGCGTTATACTAGTACAACAATCATAGCTATCCTCTAATTCAGTCCACTACCGGATAAAGATAGGCGGCCAGATCATAGGCTTTACACAGGTCACGAAGCTATACGTCCTCCGCGATAGGAATACTAAGGCGCTAAATGAGAGCTATATATATTAACCTCCAAGCCTTACGGACTATTAACTAATTCCAATTTTTGTATAGCGGACGTTAGCGAATTAATACAGAATCTCATCCTTCAATATTCAAGTATTGAAACGTTTCTCAAATATTACCTTAATTAGAATATCAACGTTAATATTCAGAACATCTATCGTAGCCAAGCACCTCAAAAAGACTTAATAAGGTTCACATATTTAATGAGCCGCTCAATCGATCCCCGCCGGCTATAGTACTTAACTACTACATAATCTACGTTAATTAATAGCCTTCCATACATTCTCTAATTAGATCATCGCATAACAAGATTATTAAGAGCCCGAGGAGATGCTGAGGGGGAAGAGAAGTATTAAAAGGCTATTCGTCACCTTTAGAGTAAGAAGCAGTGGCAGCACAGGCTGCTCCTAGTCGAACTTGTAGATCGTTTCAAGAAAGAGTAGCCAGTGATTAATAGTGAGCGGCAGTTATCTGGGAAGGTAGTCAACGAGGATACGAGAGATGCATTAGAATAATTAGATTAGTTAACGCCAGAATACCTCCTTTTAATAGACGCTATCCTAACGCTCCCCGAGACGTCCCTCGAGAACGAGAGTAGACATAGGATCGCGGTAATTAATACCATAACAGTGTACTACGGCGTAGAGGAAGGACCAGCTCCCCGTCGAATCCAGCGTAGACGCCCGGTAAAGGTTAATGGTCCTCCGGTCATTAAAGCCGAAGAGCCTAATCACTTAAGCGAAGCGATACGCTTCATTAAGGGAGAAAAGCGGCCGACAAAATACTTCGTCTGTCTTGGGAATCCGTCTCTGACATTGCGTGAGAGGGTTGCCTCGTATACTACCCTGGGATCTTTGAGCAGATACTTTCTGAGGAAACATGTAAGCAAGTTATAAGGAGGGGCGCATGTTGACTGTCAGATTTGTAATGTTAGGCTGGAAAACCGATTGCAATTACTGATTCATGCAGAGAGGTTCCACGGAACCGTATCACGGGGCCCGGCAGAAAAACTGATCACGTGCGTTTTATAACTCTGTCCTTGTTCTCTTTGACTGTGTTTTGCTCAGGTTTTAGAGTACTTTTGGTACCTCAGGGAAAGAATGTATTTTTTTGGAATTCACAAGCACTTATGCAATTATTCTTTAACATTCTCTATTCTGTGATTCTCAGCGCACCAGGAAGTCATCCTGTTCTATACAGCATCTACCACTCATCCCACTTCCAGAAAAAAGGCACGTGCTTAAAAACCGTAGAGTATATCCTCGTTTCAAGAGAGGTTGTAGCTAGAGAGTGATGAGAAAGCAGGGTCACAGTTATTTACAGCTTTGGCTCCCTTGAACCTGGTTTTGTTGCATGTCGCAAATTAATAGTGCAAGATAATTATTAGCACTAAAGAATCAATGGCACCGTCAAATTACTAGCACAAATAATTTTCTGGTACTAAAATACTGTTTGTACTATGAAATGAGTAGTGCAAACGCATAGTTAGTACAAAGGAACCATTTGTACTATTAGATCAATGGCACTATCAAAATACTGGTGCAAGAAATTCATTAGTACTAAAGAATCACTAGTACTATCAAATTGTTTATACAAACAATTTGTTAGCACCATAAACTGAATAGTGCTAGCAAATGGTTGGTGCAAACGAGTTGTTCGTACAAGTAGTCGTGACCAGTAGAATAATGCTCCCTCTTGATCTAGGTGGTTATGTACCACACAGTGACCACCTCAGTGGCCCACTAGTAGTGGGTCTTGGAACGGCCCACATATAGAGGGGTGACCTTGGCTTGGCCCGTATCCCCTTGTCGCCAACGCCAACGTCACTTGCACTCCATCTGGGGTTTTCTCTCTGAACACGTCCGCCATGGAGGAAGATGCCGACAGGAATCCACACTTGCAGTACAGACCAATTTCAAAGTCTTCTCGAAGCCTGGACATGCATGTCACATGTTCTAATGGAAACAGCTCACCTTGGAATGTAGATAGAATATTCAACCCTCATCAACGGAACTATTACTAGGAAAAATTACTCCTCATCAGAAGGACCCTTTAATTTAATCTAGACGTCTACGCTTCTTGCTTAAGCCCTCTACACCAGAATCCGAAGTTGCTCGAAGTTTTAGTTCATTAATTTCTGCCTTTAAACTATCCTTTTGTGCTTTGATATTCGCGTATAATCGCTCCACCTCGCGTATATCTCTTTTCAAACTATCATTTTTAACTAACCTATATTAACGGGACAGGGAAATCTAATAAGTACGCTAGAGCTCACATTCCAGCTTACTCTTGGCCTCTGAATTATATTAGCGCTAATTTGATTAGATTACTAGATAGGCTCAGCTTCTATACCTTTAAGTAATTCAACTTCCCTCTAGAGCGAGTCTATACGAGCTTTGTATCTTGTTATCTAGGGGACATAGGGGCAGTAGATAGTTGACTTGCCTTCTATCTATCGTTCTCTAGCTTGAAGTTAGCTATTTTTTGCTTAGAGCTCACTAACGAATTCTAAGTTAGGAAGTAAGCCGCGGGATAACTAATTAAAGAAAATACTAATGAATCAAAGTTCGTGATATGATAGGCAGAAGCCTTAGAGTTTCCTACGGAATTCTGGCACTAGAGCCGGAAGAATTAGCTACTACCATTATTCGAAACATAGTATAGATTTCTCTTAGGTTAGTAGGATTTAGCGTAATAGATTCATAACACTTACTACGAAGCAGAGTGAATTAACCATCTTCGCTAATATATGAAGCTTGTACTAAGTCCTGTGTAATGATTAGGAATATGAGTAGTAAGTCGAATATATTACTTACTAGATTAGTAGCGATTTGGAACCCGCCGCCTAGAGGTATAGACCTCCCTATACTATGTATACTATTACTAAACATAGTTATTACCTTTCTCTAGGTACCTTCTATAATAAGGTCGCCTCACTTATTCTAGGGAGGTGACACACTTTCCCTTATTTCTGGCGTAGCCTCTACAACGGGAGAGATTACCTTAGTAGGATTCTTACTTATTAGTATATGTGTTTCTAGCTTATATTATCCCTAACTTACGTAGAAACGAGCACTATCTAAAATAGGTACTGCCTCATTTAGTAGTGGTGCGCTCATCTTATTAGGAGACAAAGTAGTGGCCAGTGTAGTGGCTACAGTTATTGTGGTGATTATAGTGATTATATCGGTAATACGTGTAGAGTATTGAAAAGGAGACCTAGCTAGGAGGGGGGGCCCTTTGTACTTTCAACGTGCTTAGATTGACAGTACAAAGTCTGCCTCGTCGTTTGAGGGAGTACTCATCCGTCTAACACCTCCTCATTCTCGCATTCCCGGTCGCCTGACTACCAGTGTGTCAAATGATTTAGCTTGATTTGATTATCGCCTCTGAATCAAATCAAATCAAGTCAAAATCTACTTAATCAAATCATAATTAACTATAATCAACTATAGTTAATTATAGTTGATTATTTAGTCACGTGACCGTGCATGTGCGCTCGGAGGTTAGAAAGCGTAATAAGGACTAAAATAAGGTTTAGGCTAGCCCATATCCGGTATCGCTTCACGCGTACCTTACTAAATCGGGTATAGTGCCGCTTAGTAAGCGAGGCGGGACGAGCCGAAGGCACTAGAACCTACTCGATTTTCTCCTAATTCCTCGCCACCTTATAAATCTTATTATTATAAATAAAATAGCTAGAAATAAGCCCTCTTACAAATAGATGCTTTGAAATTAGGGGGTTATTGCTAATTAGACGCTTATTAAAGAATCTTCTAGATTCTAGAGAATTTATATATATATAAGTGATTTTCCTCTAGTTACTCCCTTCTCTCCTTACTTCATATATAAATATCTCAATAACTATAGCTCTAATTAAGAAGCTTTCGACTATAAACCTACTTATATTTACTCGATATATTCAAAAATGTCTCAATAATCTTCGATTAACCTTAATATCCTTTAAAATAAGGAGGATTTTGAGCTAGAACCACTTTCAAGATAAGCTCCTATCTTTAAGCTTGGCTATATGAAAAAGACTCTAGACCCCCCTAAAGCTAATCCAGAGGACCTTAATAATTACCGAACCGTTACTATATTATGCCTATTTAAGGGCTGTAGGTAAGTAGTATATATTTTTAATTTAATTATAAAGTAACTAATATATTTTTAGTAAAAAATTCACAAAGCAAAGAATCGGAAAATCGATAAGCAATTATAAGAGCCATTACCTTAATAATCATAAGTTAGTTAATATAGACGCTATATTAAAGGGCAATGAGCTTCGTAAGTAATTAATCTTAATTTATAAAATAATAACTAATAATTTTTATAGCTACTTCTCAAGACTCAAATTAAATGTCTATTACCGAATCTTTTAGTAAAGCTACTAGTTAAACTAGTGAAGGCTTTACTATAGTTCACTTTAAAAGATTATTATTAGACTTTATAGTTAATAATAATATTTCTTTTAGAGCTATTACTACTCCGAGCTTTAAAAAGCTACTTTAATATTTAAACTAGTAAGTTTTATTTAAAAACTATTTATATTTATATATAACTAACCTTTATATAGTGAAGTACCGCCTTTGTATTCTAAAGTACTTACGGATGAGCTTACTTTAAGATATAACGATAATAGTAATCTTATAAAAGAAGAATTATCGAATAATATCTTATCGAATAGTACTTTTTCTATTAACTTTAGATACTTGGATAGCTATAAATCAGAAAGCTTATTTGGGAATTACTATGTGAGTTATTCTTATTAATAATAATTAATAAAAAAATTACTAATTTAATTTTTAGACATTTTATAAATAAAGATTTTAAATTAAAATCTTATTTATTAGCTATGAAAGATTTAAAAGATATTCATAGCGGTAAATATATGAATTCGGTTCTATTAGAAGCTTTAAAAGCTTTTGGTATTGAATATAATATTACTAGGTAAGTAATATAAATCTTATTTTTTTTAAAATAATTACTAATATATTTTATTTAGTATTACTCGAGATAATGCTAGCTTAAATGATACCTTATTATAAGCTTTTATAAAGTATTATAATAAGGAAGGCATTAAATTTCAAGGAGATATACCTTGTATAGCTCACGTATTAAACTTAGTAATTCAAGATATCTTAAAAGCTCTTATTAAGAACGATTATGATACTTCTTATTCTATGGATTTATACGAGTAAGAAAAGGACGAACTTGAAGAAAGAGAAGAAAGAGAAGGAGTAGAACAAGTAATAAGTAAGTTTCTCATATAATTTATAAGAGATTTATTAATAAATTATAGATTTATTGATTTGGAGAAAGGCTAGAAAGACTATTATAGGTCTTAAATATAATCAGGAAAATCGACGGCTATTAGAAGCTCAAATTAAAGCTTTTAATATAGAAAATGCTCGGTTCCCTTAGCTTAGTAAGTAATTATTTATTTATTTATTTATTTATTAATACTAATTATTTATAGATTAAAAAACACGGTGGTCTTCGACTTATTATATGTTAAAAGACTTTTTATACATATATGAAGCTATTAAGGTAGTAATTAATAGCTCGAAATTGAAGGCTTTTAAAAATAAAAGTCTGGTTTTAACTAATATTGAAATTACTTATTTAAATAATATTTTGAATATAATTTCAATATTTATTAAGGCTATGACTAAGTTACAAGCCGAAAACTACCCTACTATATATTATATTATACCTGAAGTATATAAAATATATAATAAACTTGAAGGTTTTAAAAGAGAGTTTAAAGTAAGTCTTCTTCTTATATTTTTTATTATATTAATAAATATACTAATTTTAATTAGGATAAAACCTTCGAAAATATTATCCTAAAACCGGTATTTTGGATAATAAAAGTAAAGCTTTATATTTAGCTCTTATTCTTGATCCTCGAATTAAAAGAGTAGGACTAGCCGGAATTGGATTAGCTCCCGGAATGGTATCTGATATATATAATAGGCTTGAAACAGACTATAACGTGTAAGTATAGGTTTTTAATTTTTTAATTTTTTAATTTTTAAAATTTTAAATTACTAATTTTTATATAGGTATAAACGAGACTATTTAATAGCCAATCCTCAAGACTCTAGTTCTGATATGTCTATGGAAGATTTCGATGAAGACGAACTTGATATTTATATAAATAATTAAGAGGATATAATAGAAGACGAATTAATAACGTATTTAGAAGAAAAGAGAGTAGATAAAAAGGTACGTAAAATCACTTACTTTACTTTAAATTTTCTTAGGAACTACTAATCCCTTTATTATAATTTCTTTATATATAAGTACTAATTTAGCTATAGATTCGGCCCTTAGAATACTAGAAAGCTAATGAAGCTAGATTTCCTATTTTATCCCTTATAGCGAGGAAGTACTTAGGAATACCCGCTTCGTCCGCTACTAGCGAGCGTTTCTTCTCACAAGGGGCTCTTATTAATACTTGTTGGTACAACCGGTTTCCCGAAGGTCATGTGATTTACGTCACATGATTTCCTATATATAGGACATAGGACATGGGACATGCAGGAAACGGGACATGCCGGACACTAGTACTAATTAGTCTTAGCGTATTTAGGGATCGCATATCAGAACCTCGAT
The DNA here is from genome assembly GCA_021399465.1 of Hyaloscypha sp. PMI_1271. NCBI lineage: Eukaryota > Fungi > Ascomycota > Leotiomycetes > Helotiales > Hyaloscyphaceae > Hyaloscypha > Hyaloscypha sp. PMI_1271. The sequence continues at coordinate 9,094 of JAJTUS010000313.1, read as the reverse complement.
ACTGCGATCCCTACTTACTAGAATACAACAACTTCACTAACCTACGCAATTAGTATTCCACGCCTACGTGACGGTGCTACGCGTTACTGGTGAACCGACAATACTAAACTACGTAATCGACTTAATAAGAGTACCTTTGAGAAGATTATATGTCTTAAGAGCTAGGGGATATTTATAAACGAGGAAGAAGAAATAAAAAAGGAAGAAAATAAGGATAAAAAAGATAAAGAGGGGGTTTCTAAGGAGGATAACTAGTTTTTTATTCCAGATTTGGACTAGTTTTATACTTTTATATATATTTCATAAGTCTTATTTATATCTTATTATTATAGCCGTTAGTTATTTAATAATCTTTTAAGTTACTTGAAAAATTCAAGTTTTCTTAGTATCACGTGATGATTATAATTGATTATAATTAATTATAATCATAATCAAATCAAATCAAGTCAAAATCTACTAAATCAAATCATAATCAACTATAATTAACTATAGTTAATTATAATTAACTAGCCTTGATTTTTTTTTGACACACTGCTGACTACTGACTCCTGTGGATCGTGGCCAAGTGCGAATAAGACGTCGACATTGCCCCTCTTCTCCGCCGAATCTGCCTCGTTCGCACTTCTTGATTGAATCGGGGGGTGAGAATGTCGCATATCTCCAGTCTCCGCCCATCGTACTCCTTATTCTATATTATCACATGCAGGATGCATCGAGAAGCAAAACCGATGCACATCCATCTTAGCTGATTGCGCCCCATCAGCTCCTCCTCCTGATGGAAGTGCTGTCGTAATCTGTAGTCACACCCAGGCACACAACACCTTTGGCAATGTGGAAGCAGGAGCAGGGCTGATGTGCTCTAGAGCATCTCTCCTGCTCGTGGTGCCCACCGTCACTGTTCGTTCCGTCGTTCCCTACGTCCGTCGTTGTCCCTTTTCTCAAATCACCACACGTAACTCAAATATTGTGGCAGTTGTGGTCTGTATCCGGGACAGATGAACCAGTGCTGAAAGGTAATCGTGGACAAAGTTGGCTGTTCTCCTCTCTCAACCGATCCGCATGCTCCAATCCTTCCCACGCTCTTTCGAGCTGGACTAGTGGTTGATGGCCATTTTATGACAATGGTGCAACGTAATAGCCCACTTGGCTGCCTAAGTTGGGTGCAAGTATAGAAAGGTCGCACTGCCAAAAATAACTTTTTCTTTGGACGTTTGATCACGTGGACAACCCCCTTTCAATGCTCGGCTAATTTTTCACCTGGAGTTTGTCCTGGGTTCTCCTCGAAGTCCCTTCTTCTTAGCAAAGCTAAGAATATGAAGGCAATTTGGGTACTGGATGGGCTGGGATCGACTCCTGTTGCATTTTACAAACACTTTTGCTGGTGAGTACCCATAACTTGACAGTACCGGAGCGCATGCATAAAGTACCTATGTACGCTCATGAACGGCTGCTGTATCCCAATGGCCTAGGAAGCTGGGGACCGGATTCGATATACCTCCTATCACGTCGAATGCCACCTGATGGTATATACTGGGATGTCGTCCAAGGCAGACCTGACCGGCACGAATATGAACGAAAGCAACAAGATCGCCTTGACCAAGTGGCAATGTGGGCGGTGGCCAACATGTTCATCGGCAGCTGCTTGCGAGGACATTTGGTGCAGACGACTCAGGCTATCCAAGAGGATTCAACCTCACCGGCGGGGGTAGTATGCCGACTAATGCATCTTGTGTTCGAAACACAGCCTCTCGGTTGGTATTGATTTGCACCATGCAAATGTGACGAAGGATTGCAGTCCGAGGTTTTGAAGGCAGCCGTTGTATAAGTTCCGGTGTCTGCCCTCCATCTCCTCACTTCTTCACCAATCCTCCTTCACTCCCACCTCCTCAGTTACCCTCCTCTACCAAATTCCACTTCCTCAACAGTTATTTCCGTTTATCTTCCTCCAAACCTTACGCACCAAGAACCCTCGAGGTGTTCTATATTGCTTCATTGAGCTGGTCTGTTTCTTATCCTGCAAATGCTTCTTGAAGCCTAATCTGTTTTCGTTAGCAGGGTCTACTCCTTCCGCTGGCCCTTCGCTGTCATGGGATCGGGATCCTCTCGCCTTGAAACTAGGTGGTGGGAAGCAGAAGCCCAGCGAAAGATAGCGACCACTAAGAGTACGAGTAAAGTGGAAGTGATCTGCTCGCTCATTCCCAGTATGGATGAAACCACCGTGAAGGGCTACTTGAAGGCGCGGCCGAAGTATTGTTTGTGCTTCCCCAACTCTTTCTGGGGGAAAACTCCAAGAGAGGTAAGCCCTTCATAAATGACAAGGTGGTAGCCATTTGCATGTTGGCTGACATTTCAGTATCGAACTATGAACGAGCATTGACAGCGAGAAGTCTTAACCCAACGCTCTACTCCACCGTACCGTCCGTACCAGGCGAATCTCGTGTCACAAACTTCTTCTCTCATTTACCAACCCTTCGGCCAAAGTATATTGCAAGACAGAGGGAACCTCTTTGGACGCGAGATCGCACCTATTGGACCTTGGAGTTTCCATATTACAATCCAGCCACACAGCGAAGCAGGGTGGAGGAGGGGTTCATTCATCGGAGCCATGACGAAGTATGGGATGAGTTCCTACACCGGGAGACCTGGGACCGGCAGACGGAGGAATTCATAGGCATTACCGATCGCAGCAGGAGCAAGTCGATATATGGATTGAGTATGCATGAGGAGGATAGGCAGGCCATCGACCATGAGACTGAGAGGAGGAGGGTTTGGGACTCTTCAAGACTTGAGCCAGATCAAACGGTCTTGGATTTAGTCGTTTGACATTTAGCTTAGTAGGTAGTGGCTTTTACCCTTTAAAGTCCGGTACAAGGCCTAATAGAGAACCGTGGACATGGGATCGTTCGTTTGAGTTGGAGATGTTGAAGTAGGAGTAATGTGCTGAGTAGAAAATGTCGTATCGTAACGTGATGTGGAAGGATTAGTTGAAGTTATGGAAGGAAACGTTTGAGAAGTATTGGAGCTGAGGATAAACTTGATGTTGTGGTTGAAGTTGGTGAAGGAAATATTTGAGAAGTAGTTGGAATTGAGGAAGAACTTGATATCGTGGTTTGGGCAGCCTTCACTATTCCGTAGAAACCAGTTAACCTAAATTCTCAAAGGAGAAACATTGCGATGGCAATGGATGAGAACAAAGGTGTGACTAAATTCTTGAAACTGCCCTCAAAGGAGCTTGCTTGTTGCGAGTAAGGGTCAGATTAGTGAAATCAATAGTCTTTGCAGCCTGCGCACTAGCGGACACTGAGAAATTGACGATCGTGAAAAGAAGCCAAAAGTGATGTGGGGTGGAAATTTCGAGGAAATAGATTCGGCGCGCTATCATTTTGGTTACAATGGTTGAATCGTGGTGGTTGTGTTTTAAATATTTGCAGTTTAAAACCCTACACCCTTGTCACCAATTCCTCTCGCGCTAAAACCCTCGTCATAAAATCCCTTGTTTCCACCTCTGGCTTCTTCTCTTCAAACACATGCGCTATTGCGCAAGATGCTACCAGAAAATCTACCCTTACCAGACCAACTCCATTGTCTTTTCCAAACCTGGACAAGCATAACACACGTTCTCAACCTGCCAACATCCAAATCTCCCAAAATCTTCAAGCTAGTGACGACAACCAGACCGCACGATCTCGACACACGATGCTTTGCTAAGCAATGGCGCGGTCTCTCCCTTTGAGTCTGCAGTCGGAACTTGGACTACAAACTAGAAGTTGAAGAGGGAGAGAAGCAAGCAATTGGTCAAAATAGGTGTCAATAACGGATCTAGAATCCGTATCTTGAACAAGCAAAGTTGAATCGACTTTGTAACAGATCATTCAATGGTCGACGTCCACATTAAACCTCCAATCTCTTCTAGAGGATCTTGAAGGCGTCGAATACGATGATAAATCGATTAATTGACCAGCTATTAGTCCTAAAATTTCCAATGAAAATTCAAATTTTCATGAAAAGTGGACCAAGAATTCATGAAAAATCGGTTTGAAGGCAAAAAACCATTAAAAGGTCTTCATTTTGTTCAATTTTCATTGAAAATTGAATGAAAAATATTTTTTGGCTTCAAATACTTGCCCTAACAGTAATAAAGCGGCGTTGAACACATGCGGTGGCGTATTAGGATAAGGGGTACACTTATTTATCAAAACACCAAGTAATCCGTGCATATGAGAATGCACGGAGTGGTGAATTCTGCAGAACAGGTGAGGGGAAAGATAAGGAACCATTTGCGCAAATTGGGACTGTTAGAGGTCAAGGTCAGAGAGTTGCCTGCAGCAGCGAGGCTCAAGTAAGTGTGTGTACATATAAATATATCCGAACTACCCATTTAACAGACCAAAATCAAACAGCTCAACTGGATCCTACCTCATGATCTCTTTTTGAGTAACCATCATATAATCACTACTTAACAAACGGATCTAATTATTTACTTCGAGCCACGCTTATCATGTCATCCTCCGACACAAACTACACGGAGCAGCAGAAGGCTGACCGCTCAGCTGTCACCTCAGGTCTTCTTGAGCAGAAAACCGCCCAGACTCTGCAGGACGCAGGCGATTCCTCGTTGAGGAAACGGGCTGAGAATAAAGCTACCTTGGCTGTTGGTTTTGGGGGACTTGCGAACTTTAGTTTTCGCATGTTGGCAGGGGCTTGCGAACTCGACCTTTTCGCATGTGGGTGACTTGCCGAGGTTCTATTTTTGTAACGTGACATTGGCCACCCATGGCATGAAAACCAAAAGTTTAAGCTAGCTCACTTGACCTTATCGATGGTTGGGGTAAGGCGGGTAAGCTTACCCCGAAGCGAGCGCGGACTTATTACCGGCGAAATGCGCGCACGATAAGCGATGCACGTGAGCAGCCTTACCCACAGTAATTCACTTATACAGCGTGCATGGCGAGCCACGCACAAGCTACCTTCAACCTCCCTGGTGTGCGCTCGCTCCAGGGGGGCTAAAAAACACGTGCTCTCCAGGGGCTAAAAAAAATGATTTTTGGCAAGCTTCTCAGTCTTTTATTCCACAGCGGGGAATCGTAGTTATTTTCTCATTTCTTAACCTCAATACCTAGCGAAGCATTGAGGAGAAGTCAATAGACCCTACGTTGCAAAGTCATCCTAGAACGCTTACTGCCGCCCCTGCCCACGTGACCTGGGGAATTTGCAGTAAATGGCTTATTCTGCATTATACGACCTGGCCCAAATCTGGGACGATACCACGCGGCAGCATCGGCCCTCATTTCTCCCAATCGGACAGGCAATTGGGCTTGCAGTTGTTGCATAATTCGCGTCTACCGTCACGTGTGGGTAATATTCAATGCCAGACTGTCAATGCTTTGAGATAACCCCAAAATCGACATAATAACCATTGACCGCCTAAACGACTACTAATTTCCTACTTAGGAATTCTGCCGGGGCTATAGCTAAAGCACACACTTCAGTATTCGTCCGTCCCAAGAGGAACTCGCCCGTGTAGGGGTGCTAGTGGCCTATAAAGGGTCTACTCAAAGCCTACCCAAGAGAATTAAGACGGGTTTCTCAATGTATTGACCATAAATTATTGCTCAAAGGGAACTCAGAAGTCTTCCATTTCTAAAACAACGCATATGTGGATCTGTTTTCCCCCCACCCGCCCCGCCAAATCTCTCTCGACTCTCAAAGCTCAGATGTCGAATGTAGAACTAATCAGTACCCGTTCCATATGAGCCTCTAATTGCTGCGTGTTCAATGCAAGAGCTTCCAGTTCGTGAGAGTCAACATGACCAAGATAAGCGTGTACGGCTTGGTGGATCTTCTCGAGGTATTGCCGAGCATCTGGTCCATATTTTCCTGCTGTGAAGATAAATGTTACTTCGACTGCTGAGAAATCCAGCTCTAGGAACAGGAAATCGTAGCGCCGGCCATAATTGAGAACCGCTCGACGGAAGGCTCTGCCTGCACTGCTTGTCTCGGAGGCGTGACGTAGATTCGTGTCATGTCTACCACGAAAGGCAAACTCGTTGAATAATTGGAATGCGTCGTCGACATTATCGTACAGTTTCGTTTGCCTTGCGAGATGGCTTAATTGCTGTGCTTGCAGAGGATTGGAAGATACTACAAGAATAGTTAGTAGGGTATTAGAGAAATTTTATCCTCTATGATTATCTTACTCGGTGAAGTGCTACTTTGATCAATAGTCTCTGAAGGATTGCTATTTGCGAGAGGGTAGCCGGTAAGGGGAGGTTGCCCAGACTGTGGACCAACGCCAGCTTGAGGGCTGATAGCTGTACTATTACCTAGGACATTATCAGCTCGGAGGTAAAACGAACGGTTGAATAGAGCAGACCAGTTGCTGTAACACTGGTGGGGGACGAGGTCGTTGGTGGACCAGTCGTTACATTACGTTCCGATGGAGAATTCTCTTCAGGCATATTGGGATCTCTTTTACCAGTTTCGAAGTAGATGAAAGGTAGCCAGAGCACAAGACTGCCAGGTGTGACAGAGCTGAGTAGTGGAAGGATGCGTACTTGCAATGAGGGTTCGGAATCTCTGGACAAGATCGAGACGATCTAGTCTCTGGTAAAGGTGAGAGGGCGGAAGGATACGTACTTGCATCAAGGGTTGTATCTAGAGTAGGCGTCTGAGACGGACATCTGAAGTAGGCATCTGAGTTGGGCATCTCGATAAATATCTGAGGCGGGCATCTGAAGTAGGCATCTGAGGCGGGCATCTCGATAAATATCTGAGGTGGGCATCTGGAGCAGGCATCTGAGGCGGGCATCTCGATAAATATCTGACGTGGGCATCTGGAGAAGGCATCTGAGGTGGGCATCTGAAGTAGGCATCTGAGGCGGGCATCTCGATAAATATCTGAGGTGGGCATCTGGAGCAGGCATCTGAGGCGGGCATCTCGGTAAATATCCGAGGATTATTACCTAGGGAAGGCTTCGAAATTGGTGAATCCTGAGTGCTCAATTAAATATGACGTGTTCTGAAGGTGAATGAGCCATTATCGGCTTGGACGCGCTTAATATTCGACAGTTTTAAGACTCTGTAATCTCCAGATATCTCGAACCCACCACACGACTCCATAATCTCTCTCGTAAGTCCCCCCTTACTTGACACGGAGTAGATGCCAATATGCACCTAGTCATCCTGTTACGCTAATACTCAATCGTCAAGAATCGCGATCGCATAGATCGTCTGCCATCAAGCTTCGACGTACGCCTGCTTCACATCTGACGTGATTGGCTTGCTACGTTAGTCATAAGAGCAAACACTTGATATTCCGAATCACCACTATAATCATTATCGCCGACCGCTTTCAAGAAAGATGGCGTCTTCGACCTCTCCTCATATCTCTGACGACAAACAAGCACAACTGGCCAAGGATAATGGTGGTGCGGGTGGTTCGAAGGAAGGATTGCCAGGACCATCCAAAGCACTTGTGTTGGCGGGGCAACCCGGAAGACAAGATGTAAGATTCCCATAACTGTATTATGACCAATACTGCTTGACTAACAAGGCGTCAAGATCGAGATATTTCACATAGAGCTGGACATGAGCATCAATTCGGACACCAACGAGCCAGCTTTCCATCTCAGTTCCCCAGCTGGTCCGTACCAAGCGCCTCACGTTGAACCCGGCGCCCCTATGCAATCATATTACAATCTAAAGGCGCGCTACCCAGGCGTTCTGAGTATCGGAGAACCGGGCAACTTCGATCTCCGCTTCCATCCTCAAAAGAGCAGAATTTACATGGATCTCAAGACACTGTATGCTCTTCGTGTTGCGATTCAATGGAAGGTCCCTCTACGTGGCTTCGAAAACATTTTCAATCTCTTCGTGCCACCCGTGAAAGTCGTGAGTGAGTCCAAGTTCGACTATATTTGGGGCTTGAAGAGCTTTCTCCTAAAGAAACCAGAAGGCTTGCTCTCGAACGTCAAGTTTTGGATGGAGCGGACAGGTGTCGTGGAAGTTTCTGTAGTGACGGTGCAGGAGGTTCATGATTGGTTGCAGGGCATGGGGATGGACAAGTCTGATCTTCTGAAGTTCTTTGGTCCTCCCGATTCCGATTAGAATCTCGATACATGAGTCCATGATAACTTGGGGTAGTCTATGATTTCACTTGACCTCTTTAGAACATGGCGTTTTCACCCAACTCTTGTACATAGCCGGCTTAGGTCTACTGCAATAAACGTTGATCTAACCCGATAGTCAGGTCTCTTTCCCCACAGGGTGGGATGGTGCGACGCTTGTATCCAGTGCATTGGTACATATATTGAGACCCTAAACATAACATAAAAGCAAGCAGGAAAAGCGGAGAGGCTATAAAAGACGATAAAAATACAATACAGTGAGAGAGGTTAAAACACGGGTCGCGGGGCCCTCATACGGCGGGGAGTCTCTGCCGCAAACAAGGTGTCTTGACTTGGGCCATCCGTTACGTCTACCGGCAATACCCCAGAACCCGACTCAATCTTGTACAAACTACAGAGGCCCAAAGTATACCCTTCCCTCCCATTGAAACTATATCCTTGTATAGTAAACTCCGCAACAACCAGATCTCCAGTGTGGAACTCGTTTGGCATCAACGGTGGGCCCGCGAGCCCTCCCGCATACAGAGACCCTTCGTAAAGGAAAGGAAAGCCATCTGTTTGAACGTCCCAGTTCGGTCTCGTACTGACTCGGGCAAGAGTCCCCACATCTTGCTTGAGGGATATGGAGCCCTTCATGTCCTCAGCCATTGGTCCAGTCTCGTAGAGTCGACGCACTGCGGCAGCATCTTTATCCATGAGATAGAGCCTGCACCCATAGTGTGCTTTCGCCTTAGGGTTGTCCTCGTAACGATTCGTCTCCTCAAGAGAGTAGAAACCCGAGGTGTCAAGATAACCTTGGATCAAGAGCTTGGCGTCCTGCTTAACTTCTCGCCCCTCGGGGTTAGTGTAATGTTCCATGAGCTTGGGTCGACCCTTCCCGATGAATCGGAAGCTGTCGTAGTCGAGGTCCACTATCCACGATAGGCAATTCTCGAAGTAGCGGATACCAACGGGGGGTTCTGAGGCCG
>JAJTUS010000312.1:0-38751 GCA_021399465.1 Hyaloscypha sp. PMI_1271 | reverse complement strand
CGTCTTGGTGGCTAGTTACCTCCTTGGTTACGAAGCTTATTATACGCCTTATAAGAAAACCAAGAGCTTTAACTTGAAAGCCATCAAGCGTCGTGTCCGTAGTATCGCAGCGCTATCTAGACCGGATGGAAGAGCTGATTCGGCCCATAACACCGAGTATCTATTCTTCGAGCCTCAGCGAGCCATTGGCAGCTCGGTACATGACGATTATCTGTACCGTGGACCTAAGCTCCGGCATTTTTGCTTCTACGAGTACATCTGCCAGATCTCTCTCGTTACTATAGCCAAGTCTGATCCCAAGTGCTTCGCATTAGACGCTGCGCATCCCAAGTCAGCTACACACGTGCAGAAGTCAGTCTACCGATCTTCCGCGCTCGCCACACCTTCAATCTGGGGGTCGTTCCTTAGCACAGCAAATAGTCGTTCTGCCGAACCAGAATACACTCGAGAAGTGGAGAACGATATCAACGAAGCCCTTCTTGGGTTATTTATCCCCTGGGAGGATCTTAGTCAAGCGTTCAAAGAGCACGCAGCAGACGCAAGACAGTTCCCGGACGCAAGAGACGCCTGCTCATACGTTTGGAATATCTTAGAGCCTACCCTATCGCCCCATATCAGACGCCTGGCTTTGAATACGACATATATTCGGAAAGGGAAAGAGCAAGCGGACCTTGAACGGAAGTCACAGCAACTACAAGACGAGGAGTGGGACGGAAATGAGATCACGGATCCGGTCGTCGAAGACGGAGAAGGGGATGAGGGTCTAAACCAATATATACCCAAAGATATAGAGATGCCTCATCTACTACAAGCGTGGTCCGAGGTGCGCTCTAAATGGAACGAGGAGGCTAGTAAAAGCACGATTCACTCAAACCCGAGCCTACCTATACTTGAGAATATCCGAATTCAAGGGCCCTCCTCGTTCACTAATCTAGATATGGGAGAACAATACAACAAAGACGTGGTACTGGCATGGGAGGATAGATTCAAGAGACTACGGAAGAGAAAAAAGCCCTCAGACGAGTCTATAATATCTGCCAACAGGCCCCACTCAGCCGACGGAGACCTCGAGTCTATGGAACTAATTCCAATCCTGTCCCTTATCGACATCGACTCCGCTAGCCTCGCGCAGCTCAAAGCTTGCGCCAAGGTTGATCGGTCTCTGGTAAACCTCACTCGACTCGTTGGAACCAAGTTTAAACTAAACGAGAAGCAACTTATAGCAGTAAAGATCTTTTTACACGCTGTACTGCATATGCCGCAAAATCTGGTCACAGAACCGTCCGAGCAAACTCTGCTTTACGTTGGAGGTGAAGGAGGGACAGGGAAAACGGAAGTCATCAAGGCCTTCCTCTTCGGTATGGAACTACTCGATATTTCAGACAAGGTCATATTGTCTGCTCCGACAGGGGCAGCCGCATCTCACATCAAGGGGTCAACGGTACACGCCGTTCTTGGGATGGGTATGGGTTCGGGCCTAGCGAATACGGCCAGCAAGACCAACCGAAGGAACGCACTGAGAAACAAGAGGGTACTTATTGTAGACGAAATCGGCATGACTGGTAAAAATCTACTACACCGCATGGATCAACAATGCAAAGGAATATTCAGCCTACCTACGGAATCAGGGGCTGCACTCGGCGGGCTCCCTATTATAGTCACCCTTGGCGATTTTCACCAGTTTCCGCCAGTAAATGACAAGCCTCTCTGGGCACAATGCCCTAACCAAGATCCATCCTTATCACCCTATAGGGAGATATGGCCCCGGTTCAACAACGTAGTAATCCTCACCGAGTCTATGCGGCAGCAAGGAGACGTGGCCTACCAAGCATTACTACGTCGGGCCAAAAACGTGGAGATGACTCAAGACGATGTCGATCTGCTGAACGAACAGACGGTAGCAAAGCAGCTCGCACGTGGCTACGAGATGCCCCCCGTGACACTCTGTCAGCGGAACGAGCTGCGAGCCCGAAGCAATCGTCAACATATAAAAGAATTCGCCAATGCAAAGGATCAGAAGATCTTCCTCTTCGCGGCGAAGCACGAGATACCAGTACAGTCGACCGGAAAACCCCTCCCACACGTTCTCGCAGAAGCTCTCCTCGCAGAAGATGGTAATGGACTCAAGGGTCCTGGGCTTCTAACGTATACACCCGGCATGCCAGTTGTACTCCTCCACAACTTTTATACAGAAGGTGGGTTAGTCAATGGACTCCGAGGCACAGCGGTTGGCGTCGTCCATGATCCAGACGCTAAGATGGTAGAAGTAGGTGGCCCTTACATCCTCTGCGATCGACCTCCACTTTGTATCCTGGTGCGGCACGAGAATCCAAACGGTCTAGACCTCCCTCAACTCGAACCTGTAATCACGCCCATCTTTCCAATCAAGAGTTCGAACACGAAACCCATACGTGGGCTAAGCATTCAGAGGACCCAGGTCCCACTAACCCTTGGCTGGGCCATTACCGTACACAAGGGTCAAGGGTCTACCTTCGACAAAGCTGTAATGGATCTGAATATGGCTTCAGTAAAACGATCCAAAGACAATCGAAACCACGCGAAGTGGTCGTCTCTAAACGTTCAGCTCACCAGAGTACGTACTCTACACGGAAAGTCTCCAGGCGGCGGACTATGGCTACTAAACGAAATAACCTTGGACGACACGACCTACCGTCCCGATCCTGATCTACACTCAGAGATAGAGAGGTTGGAACAATTAGACAAAGCAACATTCGCAAGATGGGAGAGTATGGGGGTTATATAGCTCCGGCAGTCATATAAACTCGAACTCAAGTCTCACGTACCCGTGCAAGATGCTCAAATGCTCCATCGCCAGATGCCCCTCCCAAATGCTCAAACGTCAGATGCCAGACGCCAGATGCCTCCCTCAAATGCCTCCCCCAAATGCCTCTCCCAAATGCTCCATCGCCAGATGCCCCTCCCAAATGCTTAAACGTCGTCAGATGCCAGATGCCCCTCCCAGATGCCTCTCCCAAATGCTCCATCGCCAGATGTCGGGACTTGCAGTACATATCACGTGTTGGGAAACATATCCCCTAGAATTGACAGCATTGACAGCATAATCAGCTTCCATGTGGCCTCCATACGTGAAACACAAGGCAAATAGACGTCCAAATACAAGCGAGAAGCTCATAGGCAGGTATACAGTAGAATGGAAGGTTTCCAGTCAAACCACCAAAAAAAGTCACCTGACGAGGTAGGTCACCCCCACACAAACCAAATCTGCAAATCTGCAATCTGCATTGCCAACAATTAAAGAGGGGCCAGAAGGAATTATCAAGCACACTCAATAGCTTGTGTAACTTGTGTAATGCAATAAACGCCCTAGAGCAACGCGCGATCCTGTTCTACACCCATCTCACGGCGGGCGAGAAGTATTCGCACCTTCCCTAGGATCTCCAAATTTTTTGGTGTTCCTAATTTTTTTGGTGCGAGAATGAGCCGACTAATCAGAACAGCGGAACAGACCCACATCAAAAAAGTAGCGAATCAGAAGGCAGATGTCATGTGATTTAACTCGCAGTGTATTCTTCCCTTCTTCCAACGTGCTTAAATCCCTTCAACTTTAAGCTAAAGCTTAAAGGTTGAAGGAATAAGACACTTATCAGCAGCATCCCCCTTAATGCAGCTATCGCGACCTGCCTCGACGCGTCAATAGTGAGCCTCTCTCCCCCCCCCTCCCCCTCCCTTCCTTCCTAGGCCCTCTAAGCTAACTGCCGCTATGCTAGTAACGATTAGCAAAAGCAATACGCGATTATGCCGCTGCGCAGGCTCTTTAGGGGCCTGGCAAAGAACCCCGCTGCTGCAGAGGAGGCCGCGCTCGCGCGCTCCCAGAGCAACCGCGCCGCCCTCTCTGCCGCCGTGAATAATGCCGTGACCGCGAGCATCGCCAACCAGCCAGCTAATACGGCGCGGTTCTATGCGAAGGCGCAGAAGCTCTGGCGCGAGTTCTGTGCGGAACGCCAGTTTGACGATGGCGTCCTGGTGTCGGAGGAGAAGCTCGTGCTGTGGCTGCAGGACGTGGTCTTGCAGCTGCGCATCTCGAATAAGCCGCTGGGCCAGAAGCGGAAGGGCGACGCTATTAACCCGGCAGCGCTGCCGCCGCGGAAGGGGAGGAAGGGCGTAGGCAGGGGCGAGAGTAGCGCGCTTGCGGATTGCGACCCGCAGGTTAAGCAGCTCGCGGAGGGGCTAGAGATGCCGGTGGAGGAGCTTCTTAGAGAGCTCCCAGCTATGCTTGCGGATGATAGGGATAGTGGGGATAGCGAGCAGGGGCAGGGGGGAGGGGAGGCAGGCGCGGATCGGTTCTTGAAGGCCGGGACCGTCGACTCGTATATCGCGGCCGTGCTTCAGCTCTATAAGGTCCAGCAGGCGCTTGGCCACAATGCCTACCGGCACCCGCGCGGCGGCGTGCTAAAGGACGTTGTCCGGCAGACGAAGGAGGCGCAGGATGCGCGCGACCGGGAGGCCTTTATTGACCGCGGCATAGGCGGCACTAATGCCGGCTACAGCGACGAGGAGTTCCTTGCGCTGCAGCAGCACCTGCTGCAGAGCGCCGCAAAGCCGGGTCCTAGCTACCCTCACTTCCTTCGTACGCGGGTTGATATCCTTATGGGCCACTTCTTTGTCCTGCGCGGCGAGAACCGCCGCGAGGCAGAGCTGGCAGACCTCTCCCTGCTCTCGTACCCCCCTATAGAGGGACCTACCCCGTGCCAGGCCGTCGTCTTCACAATCTCCAAGGGGAAGACGAACAAGTCAGGCAAGAAGCAGTTTATGGGCGCGCTGCGCCACAAGAATCCCCTCTTATGCTCGCATAGCGCGCTAGCGCAATACTTCTTTGCCCGCTGGTCGCTTAGTAGAGAGCGGCCCCCTGACTTTCGGACAAGGAGGTCCTGGTACCGGACTAAGCTTCTCGTGGCGCGGCCGGGAAGGGAGGAGGAGCAGCTCTCGTACCCGGCACAGTACGAGGCAGTGTGGCGGGCCTTTGCCGCTGCCGGCATACACTCGGTGAAGAAGACCCACGCTATGCGGGGGTGCGGGATCCGCGCCGGCGAGCTGCACGGGGTCGACGAGGAGCAGCTGCAGCGCGCCGGCCGCTGGTCGTCCGAGACAATGGTACAGGCCTACCTCTCTCACCTGCCGAAGAAGTTTATGCGGCGCATAGCTGAGTTCACTACCGAGGAGGGCGGCTACTTCCTTCCTTGAGCCCAGGTCGCGCCGCCGGCCGAGCTTATTGCATAGGTCTGGCCATGGGTAGATGAGTGGCAGGCGCGCTTCCGGCAGCGCTCCTTGCGGAAGACATGGGAGGAAGGAGGGCTGGACGAGGACGATGTGGCAGGGCAGGGCTTCCTTGCCCTGCTTGCTCACCTTAGGGTTGTCCTCCTGCAGGACCTGGCAGTCCTGCAGCCCGACTACCCTGGCCTGCCGTTCTTCCAGCACGCTATCTTCTGCACGGCTAGCTGGTCATCATACGCAGCAGTCGTGCGAGCCGCGGTGCTAAACCCTGAGTACTCGCGGAGCCTGCTCCTCGAGCAGGTCCTTCCTGAGGTGAGCCATGCCGTATATAATAGCCGCGACTCGCTCCACCACCAGGCGCAGCACCTGCACGCCGCGCTCAAGGTCGAGCTCTCTATGCTCGCGGCGCAGATAACCAACGTGGCGGCTATTGCCACTGCCTTCAGCCAGCTGACAAGCGGCGGCCAGCTGCCGGTGACCCTCCAATTCGGCCCCCCTCTGGCCCCTATCGGCACCGGCGCCGGCGGCGAAGGACGAGCGCCGCCAGCGCCGCCAGCAGCAGCAGCAGCACAGCCGGCACTGCAGCCGCCAGCATTCCAGCTGCTGCCGCTACACACGATCAGGGACCTGTGGACAGCCTGGACGGAGGGTATAGGGGGGCAGCCGGCGGTGGAGGCCCTAGAGAGGGACTGGGGGAAGGACTGGCGGAGGGAGGGGCGGGTTGCAAAGTGGTACTCGGCCCGGAAGCCCCTGATTGAGAAGGTCTATATATGGATCGCTTAGGGCAGCCCTACTGCGGCCGCGGTAGGGCTTGTAGAGCGCGAGCGCGGCAGCCGCTTGCTTGACAAGTTCTATAAGGACTTTGTAAAGGAGAAGAATCAGGGGGTAGTAGTGCCGCGGCGGCGGGAGCTGGCTGCTGCAGGAGGCGGGTAAGGGCCAGCGCCGTGATATTAAGCAGCGTAGAATTGCCAATTTAAATTTAGATTACATTGCCCTACCTCTACAACCTATTCCTGCCCGCTTAGGCTCTGTCTCGACAGTTTACTGCTATAGCTAGGGCGCGGTCGCGCCGCCGGCACCCGATAAAAATGCTGCTCGGTCGGGTAAGGAATTGGCTGGGTAACGGCACGTTACCTGCGTAAGCGAGCCACCGATAAGTCTTCCTTATCTAAGCTCACTGGTACAGAAGAACATGGCTTAAAATAGGTGCTGGCTGGGACAAGCGCTTACTCTGAAGTCCCCACTACGCTCCTTCGAAGAACGACTCCTGAATTTCACTATAAAAGAGAACGGGCTCGCACTTGACCTTAAACAAACTTAGAAATAATCATTTACACAAAATGGTCAACGTTCTTAAGCGAAGAAGTCAACGACTAAGCAAACGAAAAGAAACCTTATTAAAGAAATCGCACGAGATAGCGATACTCTATGACGTCGACGTTGCCTTATTTCTCCGCATTCGGAAAAGTGGCCACATTATCACCTATAACAACCTTGATATTGAATCGTGGCCACTATCAAGGGAGGAAATGGTCACAATACACGCACCGCGAGCAGCATCATTAAAAAGAGCTCGCACAGTCAACACTTCAGCTCGACACATAATTATGTGAGAGCCACTTTGTAAGACTCGGCTAGCAGCTTTGGTTTTAGTGAAAAGCGAAATCAACTCAATATATCCCCAAAAGATGATTCGCCACTTGAACAGAGTCGATCGGCCTCGTACCACGGCCAATACCAGCTGGCACTCTTTGCTTGCATAAACTCCAAGGCAGAATTGGCCGGCATTGACACCAACAGAAGCAGGAAATTCATACTAAAGCAGCAGGGCACCTGGTGCAGAGCAACTCCACCAATTGCACCGATGGGCACTGGTCATCAGGACTTCGCAGTAGAAATCGGCATTTTCCTTGGTGAGCTTTAGGAGAGTAACAATCAAAATATACAGATGTCGTTGATCTCGATAGTGAAGAATCAAATAGCACTTGCTACGTGAAAAGAATTCTATCAAGTATAGAGAAGTTATGATGTACTCAAGCCTGCCAGCTTTTGGATCAAGGGCGGTGATATCGTAAAATGCAAGCAGAAACACCATCGTCGCCTCGTTATCTGAATCTGTCAACTTCTCGACCCCCTTTTCGCTTTCGCTTACCCTTGTCAGTGTCTCTTCGAGCAGTATTGAAAAACAGCGATGACCAAGCGCTGCCCGTAGTCAATGTGCTTCGCATCATCACTGGCAATATCGGTGGGGCGACTTGGTAGGCAAGGCAAGGTTATTCGACGAGTTGGCCGAGGTGAGTGGCAATGAGCAGCATAGCTCTTCGAAAGAGCATTTTTTGCGCCGATACGAACAGTACATCGTCGAATGGATCGAGGGGACAGATGGATGGAGTTGTATAAGTAATTGGTCTCCCCGGCCGTCCATCCTTCATCAACCTTCATCGTCCTCCGCCATCAGCCCTTCTCCATCCCCTTCACCCTCGTCACCCCCTTAACTGACCCTCCTTCGTCAATCCTAGTCTATCAAACATCTTTCATCGCCAACCGATCTGCAATCATGGAAACAGGACCACCCCACCTTAACGCCAGACACCAAAGAGCAGAGACTCAGCAAGAGAGAAGCGGCCACCAAGATCCGGGATGAAGAAGTGATCCGCTTGCTCCTCCCTTATTTGGACAAGATAGCCCTATCACATCAACTGAAGGCAAATACGGGTCTCCAAAAGCGATTTATGCTCCTCAGGAACCCTACGAAGCAGAACGAACTCAACGCAGATGAGGTTTTAGAGGTCTGTCGAATGAACCCATGGGATTCCAGCTGGCAGCCACCACTCTCGGGGGATCCCTTTGAAATTGTAGGCGACTTCGACATGGTGCTTCGCGCGATTTGCCTGTCCCGCCCTTCGATCTTGTAAAGTGTGGGCTTGGGTATAGCCGCAAGGCGAATTTAATCGAGGCTATTCTTCGTGCCGCCTGCACCGTACGCGACAACCTTCGAGGGAACTTTGAAAGTTCTCCTAGGACAAAGGACATCTACATGAAGTTGAGCAATCGACTAGCTCACTGGGTCGTTGCTAGTAGCATTTCCCAGGTGACGAATGCCCCGTATGATGCACTGGCCTTGGATCTTGCACCAATCCCGAAAATCTTTGCAAAAAAGAAGGATCCTGTACTTGAACGGCTGGACGATCTCGATAACCAATTTCCGTACATTAACTAGAAGTGTGACTAGGAAAAGTGTTCGACCGATGTCAACTTTTGGTAGGATGTCCAATAAACGTTATGGTCGGGAAATCCAAATGTTCCCCACAACGTCGCTATTTCCTACAAGCCAGCCAAGGATGGAAGGGTTTCAAGCAAGTGTTGTCATTTGTCAAGAGACTGCGCGTAATGTTGTGGTGGCGGGGAGCAAGCAGGCGAACCCACAACATTGAGTAGGATTTGTAAAGCTGGAGAGGGTTGCTTGAAAGGAGGTTGTTGGAAAGGGTTACTGTTGGCGAGCGGGTTGTTGGGTAAAGCGGGGTTGTGTCCTTGGAGAAAGTCGTATATTCTTAATTCAACTCCGGCCCTGCCTTCAGGCCTTGTATAGCTTCTTCCCATTTCGTGGATTTGACGTCGCTCCCGCTTCGCCATTCATTATTGGTGTCCTCCCCACAAGTTGTCGGCAACTTGGAGAAATCCAGCTCTGCTATTACCTAGACCAGGCGCGCACATATCCTAGCTATCCCATCACCGCCCTCCACTGTCGAAAGGTGACAGCACACCACCTGTTCGATTGTTCGTCCTCGGCTTGTGTCATGTTCTGCTCGCCCGCTTCTTGTCGATTTCGCCCCTCATGTTCTGCCGCCCGTCTTCTGTTTAAACTGGCGCGTATCGAGATATATCGTGTACCCAGAACTGATGTGTCTAACACTGGCACATATCGAGAATTATCGCTAGAACTGATATGTTCAACACTGGCATGCATTGAGAATTGCGTATGTCTAATAATAATGCGTCGAGAGAGCTTCAAGTGTCGTTGTCGTTTTTGGCTCCAACCGGGCCAATTAAGCGAGCGATCCAGATCCACCCGAGAATCGAGGTCATCTCATTCCAGATTTAGCGGGGTCCTCAGCTTCCTGCTGCTAAATTTTGCTCTATCGCCACAAACCATTCGGGATCATCTCTCTGCACACGGTTTCTACACCTTCTTTCTACAAGGTGAGACTCCACCACGTGGATTTTTGTATACATCTTTCAACCGCTGACGCAACCTGTAGTCGTATTAAATACAACAAAACCGTATCCTCGGCGTAGAACCACGAACACGCAAAGCTGGTCATTCTGTAGACTTTCAGAGCAATTCTTACTAGCATGAAGCAGTTGAGTTTCGTCAGCACTGAGCACTGTGGGTTGTGCCGCTCAAAATTCCCATCTGCTAGACCTCAGAGATCTGACGCCTGGCAATCTGACTTGTTGAGAGAAAAGTCACTGATTATGAAGGGTATAAAAAGGAATTAGAAGTCCTATTTAGCAAACAAACCGAGAACCATGGTAGCTAGAATCGACTCGAGAATTGGCTTCGGACTACTTTCCCTGCTCTTTTTCTTTAACCTCCTTCTCCTTCGCCTCCTGCTCTTCCTTCTCTCTCTCTTTTCTCTCTCTCTCCTCCCTCCTCTTCTTTCTCTCCTCTCTATCGGGTTCCGTCATCGGCCATAATTAATTTTGTTTATGGCAGTGGTTTGATAAGGCCGCAGGTCTGATAATAGCAGAAAGGAAGGAGGTTGATGATAGTATACAGCGGAGCACGATTATTGTAACTGGGCGTTTACGACAGAGGGTACATACTAGAAGAGGCCATAGTATTGCTTCTTTACTCGCTTGGTGTCTCGTCGGGAATCCAGATCGATGGCCCTCTTCTTGTTATTCTGGGCCTCCTCAAAATCTTCCTCGAACGACCTGAGTGATTGCAAGCTCTCATCAACATCGCTGGGTTGTATCTGACGATTCGCACTGGTTGCTAGAGCGAACGACAGACGAACGATGTTCTTGATTTGCCGGCCGTTGATCTCTTCTTTCGCGATCTTGTCCATGTATTTTTCGGTAAGAAACCGGGGATGCCGCCCGGTCGCATTGACAAGAAATCGTTTCCATAGGCGCTTCCGGTACTCGACGGACAATGGAGGGAATGACAGGGCGAGGTGAATGCGCGACTTAAAGGCCGGATCGATAGAACCCATGCGGTTTGTAGTCAAGAACATGATGCCTTGATAGTATTCCACGCACCGCAACAGTACTAATGACCAGTCAACGGAAGTTTGGGCTGTGGCTGTGGCTGTGGAGACATACCTGAAACAAGCTCATTGCGGAGGATCTCGTTCTCCTTCCTCTCCTCCATGAAAATGTCAGCTTCATCTATAAGCAATGCAGCGTCCCATCTTGCTGCCAATCGCATCGCCTGATTGAGCTTCTTCTCGACGCGAGCGCCAAACCCTCCT
This sequence comes from Hyaloscypha sp. PMI_1271, assembly GCA_021399465.1. Classification (NCBI taxonomy): domain Eukaryota; kingdom Fungi; phylum Ascomycota; class Leotiomycetes; order Helotiales; family Hyaloscyphaceae; genus Hyaloscypha; species Hyaloscypha sp. PMI_1271. Next base: position 28,021 of record JAJTUS010000312.1, on the reverse strand, counting down.
AGGTCTCCTGCACCTAGAACGTATAGGGGTCTTTGATAGCGATCCGCTATGCTTTCTTGACGTAAAGTCAGCCACAACACCTCCACACCAGTGCAATAACTATACCTGCAGTGAGGGTCTTGCCGACTCCTGGTGGGCCATGGAGCAGAAAGACTAAGCCTTTCCCTTTCCCTTTGATTACATCGTCGAAATGTAAGGCCTTGTTCGCGTGGGCTTTGAGCAGAGAAGCCATCAGGTCTTTTTTCCGCTGTGGCATTGCGAGATCTTCAAACGCATCGTTATTGTACTCAACATCTCGAATCTTATCGACATCGAACACACCCCAGTTTTTGTGCTGAAGAGAAAACCCTGGTATGTGATGGTGGCAGATCATCAACTCGCTGGTCGTCAGATCGAGAGACCCATCGAGATCCGGTTGAAACCGTCTTTCTTCTGCCATGAATTTGGTGTAACTAGGCACCACGTTCGTGTTGAACTCCTTCTGGTCAAGGAGGATCCGTCCCGATACCTGTACGCGTCAGTTCAAGCATAGCGTTCCTTGATGGGTACCTACAGATAGTGACGCATATTCGCCAAAATCCAGAATGTCGGCAATGCCTTCGTACTGGTAGTGATGAACACCCATGAGAGAGGCGTACTTTTGACCTCTACTGACAGCCTCCTCTTTCAACCTTTCCGAGTCCTTATGATATCGTAAAGGGAAGATGCGCATTGAGTTAAGCGGCTTATGGCCGTCGTAGTAATAGATGTCGGTACATCGCTCAACAAACCCGAGTTCTTCTTCCTTCCATTGAAGTCTTTGAGTTTTCACACTCCATGATCGACTGATGGCCCCAGATGTCTTGCTGACTTGCACGTAACTCGTCATAGAGACCATTCTCACCAAGCGTTCAACCCCACGGACCTTCTGGTACAATATGTCGCCTGGTCTGAAAGCCATCCACAGATTTGCGTACTCCAGTCCAGGACAAGCCGAATCATCACCCATCATGTGGGTGAAGGATGCGATCTCTCTTTTGAAGAACCTTTCCATATATCCAAGGCAGAACTTGATGTGTTTCTGGGCTTCTTCCTCCTCGCAGGCGGCAGCGTATGTTTCCAATTCGGCACGGTAGTGAAACAGAATCCTGGGATCCTCGCAAAGGAAGATGTTGGCGTTGGAGTTCAGATTGATCCCAGGGTAGGAGCCAACAACATCACGTATCGCCTTTTTGAGATGAGGTGATCGGATCTCGAGCTGTGTGGATTTGAGGTCCCTCTCGTAGTTGTATATCCTTCTCAAGACCATCGCTGCTGTGTGGCTCCTGCTTCTTTCACTTTCCTTTGGGAATTCATCTGTAGAGCCGATCTGCAGGGATATTTTGTCGCCTTTTGAGTTCGTGCGAACCTCGTATGTGTGTAACTGGCAGTCCAAGCCTTCGCCATCTCGAGTACTTGGTGTTGCATCGATGGCGGCGAAGGGATCTTGCTGTGGTTCTTCTGTTGTCTCCCGTGATGAGTTCGTAGATATGGCTTCCGCTTCGTTGGAATCGGATTGACCGTGGCCATTACGTTCGCGCAGTCGAAGGCTACGACGGGGAGGCATTTCGATATCAACGGTGCCGGAAGGCTGTGTAATACGACCAGTATCGTATAAGGCGGCTGAGATCTGGAGGGGGGAAGGATCAAAAGGCAAAGGTGTAGATTTCGTAATATTGAACAAGAAAACGATTGTGCATTCAGCAGGCTGAATGACTTAAATATACATGACAAGAGCCAGCGCAACGCTACTAGCCCAGAAACCCAGGCATCAGCCTAGCAGCACATGCGCGGCCTAGGCCAGTCACGCTCACCGCATGCATATGCATGGGTAGGCGCTATAAGAACGCCACTTCTCATGGGTCCCGGAGTCGTGATCAGCCTTGTGAGCCACCTGCAGACTCAGCCTCACTCCCGAATACCACCGCCACTTCTCCGATTGTATGATATGGCTGGTCCTTCATGCTTTCTTGTAGCCACATTGTCATCAGCGGGTTAACATCGTTGTGTTGTGACGAAGGCTTGTTGGCTGATCCGGTTTCCGCTTGTTCCCCCGGCCAGCATCGTTGAACCTGAACATAGATTGTCCCGTCCGAGACGTTCGAGACAGTGCAATCAATTCGGGGGACTGAGACCTCCTTAGAATGTTGCTGTGCGTTTAGTCAGTATGGATATAATGGTGGGGACAAGTGTGCAGTGATTGTTACTTACTTTGACGGCGGGCTCATTACTCTTCTGAGCCCCGTTCTTCGTTCTTGTGTGAACCATCTTTGACAAGTGGACTGAAAAGCTCTCGAAAGTTGAAGCGCGAGATTGGACAAAGTGTATGCTTCGATGATAGATTCATGGTGCTTTTTGGTGCTTTTATAGAGCCGCAAGGTACTTTTGTGTTGGAACTTTTGAGTGAACTTCACGATAGGAATGTTGGATCGTTTGCCCAAAACTCAAAGGTGCCACAAAATTAGATGGAACTTCTGGAGACCGCCCAAAAAGTGCACGAAGACCGGTTGCGACTGGCTCTAGCGGTCCTTCAGTGCATGGCGCACTGTTCTTCCTGTAGAGAACTTTTGGGGACTTTGGGTGTATTGGACGTCCGAATGGGTTTGTGCACCGCTGATGTCGTTCGTCTTGCAGGGTTTCTTAGTCGTTTCAATGATGTTGTCCCGATTAGGAAGGGAACTTTTGGAGACCTTTTGGAACTTTCAACTAGCGTCGAAGAATGAACAGGGGTGCGTGCGCTTGAGCTTCGCTCGGTAGTCCGTGGGGCGAGTACAGGGGACTTTGGAGGACTTTTGAGGTTGTCGAGGTGGCGCGACATGATTGGTTGCGATGGGCGAACTAGGCGCTGCACTGCATCAATTCATTAAACGAATTACGATGCATGAGTCTGCCTGAATCCCGTGTGAGAGATCTGTTCAGTGCAGCCCATCGCAAGCGCTGTCTCAGTGTTCACATCCCTGGTCCAGACAGCATAGCTGTGAGATGCTCGCGATTGAGTTCAGCAGTTGATCTTGGCCGGTCTGTGACTGTGTGCGCCCGATTCCAGCTCCGAAGATTGGCGCCTAGCGTCAGAGGCTTGCTGCGGAGGTGAGGCGTTCGGCTTCTGCTGCGTGAGGGCTGTGCGACCACCACAAGTGACGCAGCGGACGCTCTCTGACACGCTAATGTTAAGGGTACTTTTGCGACCTTTTGTTCGAGCCTTCTGCTCCTAGGCTGATAGGGACTTTTGTGCAGCACTTTCGTTTCTTTTAAAAGTCACCACATCCTACCAGACATGCGAGAGAGTGCCCTTACAGTTCAATTACTCCAAAACTAATTGTCCACCTCTTAAAGTTCTTCACTGGCACTATCATACATTGCACCTCTTTGAGTATATCTTCCGATAATACCAGCCTTTGGCCATGAGCTCCATATTCCCATCCGATTTCCACTGGGACGAAGATGCGATGCTCGAATTTCATGCCAGCACGTCATCGGGCCCGTCACAACAGCAGCCCAGGCACTCTGCTAATGCTTCCCATGGAGTGTCGCGTGGGGTCGAGATTCCGCATACGGCACATGGTCTCGGTGAGCATGGGACGAACACAGATCCACCCCAGAGGGCTCGCAACCAGAGAAAGCCTCGGCCAAAGCGACAACAATTAAATTGGGAGTCGAAGAAGGAGATCATCAAGAAACTATACATTGACGATGACGAGAGTCTTCCTACCACCATGCGTATCATGGAAGATGAGCACTCGTTCATCGCTCCGTAAGCTTGATCATAAGCAAGCTACTGTTGACGAGCGCTGACTGTAAGCACAGAATGAAAGCATACAAAACAAAATTCAAAACTTGGAAGTGGCAGAAAAATCTCCCCACCGAACACGCTGCATGGATGGTCGCGAAAGCACATAAAAGGAAACGGGAGGAAGCAAAAGAGACGGTGTTCATCTATGGCGGTTCCAAGTGGACAAGCGAACGAGCGGAAAACAGTGTTGCGCGATCCACAAAAAAGGTGAAAAACCTACAGTACATGGGTGAGTCCCCAATAGGTCGCGAAGAAACCTCGCTGACATACTGGGGATGCCAGATAGCGAACGCCACCCCGAGATTAGCTATAAAACACCTAGAGATCGTCACAACACGCAAACCCCGAGGAGTGTCGCTTCAATCAACGACATGGAAATCGACTCACCGGAAGCTGAAAATACACCGGAGAACATCGACTCGCCGGACATTGTCACCTCACGGGAAGTAATCGATATCGCATCTGGGAGTTCGTCGGAGTCAGAACTTGGCGACGATGATCTCGCAGGATACAACAGTAACGACGATGGAACTTTACGTCTGACGTGGCAGGGATACACCCGGGCAGAGCTGAACTCGATGCTTGACGTAGCGAAACAGCACAAGCTCGATCGCGAGATCGCCGCCGCTGAAGCTCTGCTTCGAAAGGTCCACCAAGGTTACACAAGGATCCTGTCAACGACAGGAGAAGACACCAACAAGGTCGCCTACCTCTTGGCCACCTTGTACGTTGAGAACGGCCAGACAGAAGACGCTGATAGGGTGCTCGAAGAGCTCATTCGCAGACACATCCGTCGCTGGGGAGTCAAGGATCGCCGCACTCAACAACATGTCCTCAACGTTGTAGAGCTACTGAATGGCTGGGATCGCGCTGCTGATGCTTTGGCCTTTTTGTCCCGAGCCTGGGAGATGACTTCTGAATCTCGAGGAACCACTCGGACCAGACCCGACCCACCAACAACTCAGCGGATACAGTTAGCTGACATCGTACCCAGCCCGAACAGAGACCTTACCTCAGCACAAGTTGATGCGGCTCTGGGTATCATGCGCGTCCATGTACAGGCGAACGACAGTTCTGTAGAAGCATATCTCCAGGGAATAGTGCAGCTTTGTGACGACAAGCTCGACGACCTTGCCGTTCAGGCATTGAGAGCCAAAAAGGAGCTCTTATCACTGTATCTCAGGGCAGACAAGGCCCTTGACCGTGCCGTGGCCTTCCAGGAAGTGCAAGACAGTATTGACGTAATATGGGCCCAGCAAGCATGGGCCGAGGACGAGTTTAAGAGCCTCGAGGTTCTCGAAGCATCGATGGAACTTATCGGTACCCTGCTCAAAGCAGGGAATATCGAGGAGGCATCGAGGTTGTTCCGAAGGGTGGATACGAAGGCCGAGACAGTGTTCGGAAGGGATGACGAGAGAACCGTCTGGATCTACATTTCAATCGGGCTGTTCTATCAACAGCACGGGTCCGGATGGCTGACGGCACTACCGTGGTTCGAACAGGCGCTGGCAGCTGCAATGAACACGTTCCCAGAACGTGATGGTATTATCAGATCCTTGGAAAAGGCGATCGAAAAGCGTCATTTCAGTTATCTCTCTGACGAGGGCAGGCCGTTCAAGACCATTTTTGGAGTATCAGGAGTCGTCGTTCGGCCGGGGAGGCTGCACTTTGGTTAGCAGTGGACAGGCTTCGTAACATCTGTACTTATTTGATGCTCATTTGTCTTGCTTTGTATTGCAATAATTGTGACGACCGAGGATTGTGGATGTGTAGTCTTTGTAAGATTGTGAGGCACCATTACGTTATGTGGGTCCTGCATCCCGAGGTCCATTGCACCGACAGCGCAGGGCAGCACACCACATCGCAGCGCAAGTAAAACTTGCTGTGATCCACGAAATTATCGTTTGGTCGCCGAACATAGAAACGAACGGTCGCAAATCGACTTGCAAAGCGCCTTCGAGGGCTAATCTAAGTAATCCAACACCAAAAGATTGAGCGGTGACATGGTGCGGGTACTTGTATAGATAAGCCTTCCAAGCAAATGGAGGGATCCCAAGTTCCGAGACCCTTGTTCGCAAGTCTTCGCCGCTCGTCGTTTGTAGAAAGTCCTCAATCGAAGTCTCGTATGGAAGGGCTTCCTATGTGGTTGAGGGACCTATGAGCTCGAATAAGATTCTTTTATAGGTATTAGGAGTAGTGAGAGCTCAGTTATAAAGCGGTGATATCGAAAATATATTTCGCTAGAAAAAGAGACCCTTTGTAGATCAGCCGTATCGGCGACGACATGAATATGATTTTTTAGAAAAAGAGGTTGAGGGTGTCTTAGAATAGCCATAGAATATGATTTTCAAAATAGTATAGAAATTGTTTCAGTATAACCTACATAGTTTTTTTGATGCTTAAAGTCAAAGTACCTGTTATTTTTTCCGGCACGGAGGGTTTTCCGGCACGCAGGGATGCATGTGTAGTCAAGAAAAGTCCCCAAACTCTGATTCTGATGCCGCGGAGTGGGCAATTAATTACCCAATCATTTCTCCGGGGTTCTATGCTCTTCTACAGCTTATCTTCGAGTAGATTATTTCTTCTAGAAGAAACAATCTAGAAGATTTCTCCCACACGACACGCGCTCCTCGAATACTGCTTCTACATCCCGCCGTCTTCTTGACGAATTCTTTTACGCTGTCTCCTCTTTCCGCAAAATTCTTCTCGTACTCTGAATCTTCCAGACACAAAATTCTTCCAAAAGATATCTTCTAGCATATCAGCGCTCCTAACATCCGAGAAGAATACACTGGAGTCACTCTTTTGAAAGCACTTTGCAATATCTAAAAATAGATTTGAAACCTAAGGAAAAAAGCTTTCGATTCTCAGCCGTGGACAGCTTCCATGTTTTCAGGACCGTTACAGTCCACACCACTCCCCCGTTCTGCTCAGAGGCCACCGATTGTACTGGTGAAATTTGGAGCTGACGGATGCCATCGCTACGGGTTCAAGGATCTGGTCCTTGTACCGCCTTGAATATTCCCTCTTGCATCGCCTCTTCACTACAATCACAACCACGGCTTTATACGCCTGCCATCAAACGGTGAGAAGCCTCTCTTCTGTCAACCACCTATGCTAAACCTTCCTACACGAAATACCTCACAAACGCCACGATACTCGTACCCCGAAAACCATCCCCCCTCGGCCGGGTCGCCAGAAAGCGGGCAAAGGACGACATGATGGTGGGGGAAGGTGATTCGCTGGACAATTGGGATAGTATCAACAACACCAAGAGGTGGAGAGATTTGGGGTCAAAGTTATGGGTAACGGGCTCCTGAAGTGTGCGAGCGCGGTTCGGGTGAAAGTGACATCCTTCTTGGAGTCACTGTCTTTCCGCTGCTCGATCATTTCCGGTATTCTCATGAACCATTAGCAGCCTCCTCATCACTCTGCGGATTGATTCTGTGGTCACTTGTGACGAGCAAAAGAGATAATTTGGAAAGGCAATAACTAGATTAAATTCTATCTTGCAAACGTTTTGCGGTGAATCTTTCAAGATTTATTACACATTACTCCCAAAAGTAAAAGACCCCATAAAATGTGTCGAGCAATTGGCTAGAGATACTGTCCGAGTTCTTTAGAGATGGTATCCCAATTATCATGACTACTAAGTTGATGGTTTCTGACCAGGCTCTGAGCAATTGGTTCCAATATCCGGCACATGCTGACAATATTCGAATGCTCTTCGTGAATATGCTTGAGGAGTGACTTGAGGTATGCATGGTCGTAATCGGCAGTCGAGTACCTAAATGGCACATTAGCACAAGTAATCATTTGAAGATCTCCTATCTCCGCACATTCTCTTCTTGATCTCCAGCCCAACAAGCAGACCAACCCCGACACCTAGACCAGGTACCAGACCGTCTTTCTTGTCTACGTAACCTTCTATCCAGATTGCCCATCGCCGGGCAAACTGGAGGTCCTTTTTAAGCGCCCCCGGTGCTGTTAAAAGCGTCTCCGGATGACTATCTGGAAACATGTGTTTGACATATTCCTTGTGGGCTTTGTTATTATCGTTCTCACCACTTCCGCGAGCCTGTGTGCCGTTGATCCTCTGTTTGGTCGCTTGACGGTGAAACTCCTGATAACCTTCGAGGGTTCGGTATTCTGCTACAAACCGACGCCACTGCTGGAGGTCATCGTCCGTTTCCAACTTCCGCAAGATCAAATGATACTGGCGACGCTGAATATAGAACGGGCTGTTGATCGCGTTGGACCACTGGAAAGGCTCGCGCGATTGATCTGCGAAGAGGCCATTGATTTTTAACATCTCCTAATACTTATCGAGGATATTCATAAGGTCCGGCCGGGGGAACAGGCCTGTAACTGTCTCTAAGGAAGCATGCTTGCCTCTCTTTCGTTTCGCACGCTCCTGGAGCTTCTCACACTTCTTGCAGTTACAGCGCTGGTACATGGGGATATCCGGGTCAGCTTCAGAGTGGGAACCCTGGTCAGAAGCAGGGCTGGACTCGTAACTGACGCTCCCCGTTGAGTCCAGCGAGGGGTCTAAGATCTCATCCAGGTCGTGGTGCGACGACATCGATACCTTTCCTGGGCTGTAGTCATTATCCTGCGTAAAGTCGTTTACCCAAGCTTCGTCTGCATTGGGGGTACTTGGACCCATTAATACTTGGGGATCAATGGCAGGAAGGCCATTATCCCCATAGTATATCGCAGAGCGTATGGAAATGTAGTGACTCGCGGCATCTTGACCTAGCTCGGATCTGAGCTCTAGAAGTAGTTCATCAATTCTTTCTTGCAGGTGGGGGGGCGGGATCTCCATTATGAGGCTTGAAGGCGCGATCTCTGTTGGATGAAGGAGGGGGAGGGGGTGGTTGTTAGGTTTTAAGGGTTGTGGGTTTTGTGGACCTGCGAACTTTACTTTTCGCATGTTGGCAGGGGCTTGCGAACTCGACTTTTTCGCATGTGGGTGGCTTGCCCAGGCCAGGATCTATTTATGTAACCCAAACCCACCATCTGTCCTAGCACTCCTATTTCTATGTCTAGATAACTGGGACGATTATTCGCAATTCAGCTATGCCAATTAGAGAATTCATAGCCCCCTTTAATTTGACCAATGATGAGAATGCTCCGGATATAGCAGGGCAGGAGGTAGCGAGTGTCAGAGATCACATGACATTCATGTGATGATTCCAGGAACCCCTGTACTTCTGGGAGTCGCAGTGATTCTGGGAGATAGGTTCACGGGAGTAGGGTGGATCCCAGGAGTAAGGTTCCTGGGAGCCTACGGGCTCCTAGAATCGTTGTGACTCCCAGGACAAGAGGTTCTGGGAGTAATCTGGCTCCTAGGATAGCCTGCGTATGAATGCTGCGGCTAGTGCCAATTCAGCGAATCCATGCTGAATTGTTGATAGAAAGAATCTATACTTGTTTTGCAGTCACACTTTTGTATCCAGCGGAGGAGGAAGCAACTAGACCACACTTATCAGCGTCCCAGATCCTCTAGGCCACAACCGGATATTTCTGGACCTGGAGATTCAGATTCAGCTATCGAAGGCCGCTCCCTGGTTGATGACGACTCGGTCACGTGCCAATCTGACCTCGACGACATGACCATCAACCAAAGCAGTGACAGCCTCATGACAGACATGCCCCAACCCCTTCAGAAATGCGAAGCAGTCATTCCGGAGATCGTTGTCAAGGAAGTTCCTTATGAAGGAGTGCAAGGCCAGTCTACAGCCCACGACCACACCATAGGCAACGACAGCGTCAAGGGGAATACAGTCCACAGACAACCACCAGTGACCGTCGACGAGTCGACCGAGGATAATCAAACTACACGTCGCCCTCCTTCGCCATGCGAGGCGGAACAGCAAGAGACGGCCTTACCAGAAATGGATGTGAAAGTATCTGACGCTCAAGCTCCATCAGCCACCTCCTCACCACACGGGACAGAACCGCTTGAGACTACCTTATCGGGTCCTACACCATCGACACCAGTACGACAAACTGGCAAACGATTCTAATCGCCTTTCTCCGACGATCAAACTATCACACCAAACACGACCTTATTTACGCTAACCGCGAACGGAGAAGTTCTATCACCTCTGACCGAAGATGACCGAACCGCGTCTCCACCAGACAAAGTGGAGATGGCCTTGCTAGAGGGCAGTCCATCGTCACCGTCCAGCATAGTAGAGATGGCCTTGCCAGAGGGGGTTCCATCGTCACCGTCCGGCACTGGACAGCAACAGACATTACTGTCCAACACGGCTCCGACAGAAGCGTAACAAGTCGATGGAGAACAAGCGCTTCAAGTTCAAGACCACTAAACCATGCTACGCTCTTCGCTACTCGGAGCAGCACCTATATTAACTAATATAGTCGCCAAAGTAATTCATCTCATGTATACGATAAGCAGGCGCCAGGAAGTACCATCCAAGGTCCATTCAAGAATCCTCAGCACGTTACGACCTAGCCTTGGTGAAACACCCGCTACTCCTGCTGTGGCGGAACGGGGGGATTCTATATAGATCACAAGCAGCTCGATATCTTGGTTAGCCTCCATGTGGATAACTATGCTTGAAGCAGGCCAGGCTCGTTCTAGAGAGGCAACCATCCTTAACATGATAGAGTGGATAGGCGCTTCAGAGTAGTACGACGCCGAGCTTACACAAGCTGAAAAGGCGCCGCCTCTTACGAAGCGTGGGGCCCCGAGAAAACGACTAGCCACTGTAGTCCTAGATAAGTATCTGAAGGAGTCGCAGGATACTACGGCCATGGGGAGTCCGGGAAAGCTCGCTTTAGGGGATAGTGAAGACCGGCCCCCGTCACTAAACTCGGCCGGAACTTAAAAGAGGATCTTAGATACGAGGAGGAAGAAGCTCAACAAAATTTTACATAGAGGGCGAACGTTACGCAAATTAGTCCAGATGACCTATCTGGGGATTCTCTTTGACCCAGATATATGGTATGTCCTTTAATACATATATCTGAACAACTATTAACCTTGAGTCCGTCATTAGGAGCTATGCAAAGGCAAGCAAAGAAAATATCGACAAGGTCACTGCAACTTTCTAGGTAGATCTGTAAAAGATGGAGTTACTCTCTATCCTCGACGAACAGGTCGAGCTATTAGTCAACACAGGTCAGCCGGATCTCCTTCGCTTTTTTGACTCACTTGAATCGCATTCCATCACAGCATCGGAAGAAATTTCGAGCTTACGGGCTAAGTACGGCCTGGAGAGAGTAAGCATGTTCCTAGTTTGGGTTGGACACATACACTGACATAATATGCTCGAATAACAGGAACCATTACCCCAGGGCTACTTGGATGCTGCCGTCAACCGTGTTATCGAACGTATCAGCCACGTTCTCGGTAAGCACACGCTGAGCGATGACGATTACATAATAGTAAATGGTACTATCGAACTTTCATGTGGCGTGTTCGACAAGCTCCGCTCCAGGAAATAGCTTCATTGGTCGGACATTGTAGCCGCTCTAGAGATGACCAATAGGCCTGTGTTTGCAAAGCTCGGTCTTAGTGTCCCACTCCACAAGAAAGGTACGAATGGCGAGATTATACCTCACCTAAACCCCCTCCGCGGCTGGAGAAAGACGATCGATGACTATAGGCGCGATGGCAAGAACGATCTCGATGGCCCACTAGTGTACTTTTGCCCGTTGAATGTAAATACAAACCACTTCATACTACTCGAGATTAATAAATAAACGAAGATGATATATCTCTACGATTCTATAGCAAGCCATAGGATTATCTGTCGCAAAACGAAGTCTACCCCGGTGAGACGAGTAGTAGAGGTAAGTAAACCAAGCAGATTTTTTAAGGTGATACTAATTCGCTATAGGAGGAATTCAAGTACTTGAATTTTAGGTACACTGAGGCGGTAAGTACATACCCTGATATTCTGCCGTGCGCTAATCCCGCGGCTAGCCTACTCCCTGGCAGAAAGACGGATGGAGTTGTGGTCTGATGGTTATACATAACGCTAAATAGCGAATGATTAGATCCAGAGTTAGCAGTTAGGGCGACGAGGTGGAGCCAGACCGAGTGATTAAGGAGGTGCTTAGGGATTATCAGATGTATCTGGAGAACGACACTCTTTAGCCAAGTTCCCAGTTCAAGAAACGCAAGAGGGTAGTCAAAGGTCTCCAGAATAATGTTCCTGAGCCAAGTCGCAGTTCCAAAAGACTCAAGCAGATAAGCGAGGGATCCTAAATAGGCCTTTAGGGCAAAGCGCTTCCAAATTGTCCAGCTATGTGATTTGATGTTTAGATAGCTTTCTAAGTGAAATAAATTCTTTACAGGTGAAATAAAAAGCGTATATTGGGGTTGCTTATTTGAAATGTTTTATTGCATGTCGCAGAGGGCCATTACAGACTCGGTGATCTTGGCGCACGATTTGCTAACGTCACGTTAAACCCCATTCGAACTAAGAAGGTGTGAGTGAAATCATAAGAAGAGTGGCTAAGGGGCCTAGAAGTGAATCTCACAAGTAGTATCATGACTTAACATGATAGAATGTTCTAAAACAGTGTTCAAATATCTGGGAGCCAAGACCGCTTAACCGATCCTTCGAGTTTTGGTCTAGGGGCTAAATTGCGGGCCATTTAGATGACTTCTTGTAAACTTTCCACATAATACTTGTAGGTGGCATGCCGAAGCTGATTGACCAAGATTGTTAGCGCATTAAAATGGCGTTCTATCATTGTTCTTTGAAAGCTGCGAGTGTCAATCCAGGAACAGAGGCGTACGAGCTAGGGCATAGCATGTTGAAAAAAGCTGAATGAACCGGCACTCTACGAACAGGACCCATCTACACGCTCTCACCAGAATCTGATTCGTCATATTCTGGCTTATCGAGGGGAGCGGATTTTCTATGGCACAGAAGACTAGCGGACATGCGAAAAATCAAGTTCGCATGGTTACTATCACAGCTGCTTTCAATCATGGAATAACATTTCTCTTGGCCACAAATCTGTTCATCACATACTAACTTAAACCTTAGCTTCTAGAAAATATATAAGGCGCCTTCTTCCCGAATACCTTTGCTTTCCTCAAACAACTATGTCTCGGACACGAAATCGCAAGGGAGAGAACTCTCGAAGACGAAAGCGCACTCTACTTAAAAAGGCTTATGAATATAGAGAGCTAAGCGGCGCTGATATTGCATTCTTTATTTACTAGTCTGGGCGTTGGTTTACATATAGATCCACTAATCAACAGTCATTCCCTCTATTATGGGAACAGATCGTAAGTGTTGTGACGAAATACATACGCTTCGATGGTCGTTTGGAGTTGGTGCCTGATACATTTTCTTTAGAGCCTTGAGCTTCAGGTTAGGAATTGTTTCTTGAGTAGTTGAGAATTTCTTGGACGAGATATTCCGCCACAGACGGTGCCTTCACGCACAAATCCCGCACAAATGTTGAAATCTGTTATTAACAATTAGCTTTCCTAGCTAAACTCATAATAGCCTTTGACTCACCTCTGACTAAGGTCTAGTAATGTCCTTTAAAGAGTCCAAAGACACGGCCGAGATAAACTGTCTAAATAGGTAGATAGGGTTTACCACTATCTTAATGGTTTCATTCTGCCAAGAGCGACTTGAGAAATCTTGTTGGAAATCCATAGTCTAATCGATGCCTAACTAATATTTACTAGATGAGTCGCCTGCGTCCATCGCGTATGTTCCATATAGAAGGTGAAGGTTATGCTTAAACTAAAAAGAATGGTTAAGGCAGACTACTAGGGATTACTTGATATTATATACCCAGGAACCTTGGCCGGTAGGGTGTTAAGATGCCGCGTCGCCTTCCTCAGCTGAATTCTGGATAGGTAATTCCCTGCTTAATGCGAGGATTCATAATGCTAGGCATCTACTGCGCCTTAAAGGAGGTTATATGTTGTTATTCACTCTTTCCGATTATAACCAGGACAATGCAGTATTGGTTCCGTCCGTGATTATACCAATCGAATTAGCTAAGATAACCAAGCACCCCTATCGTTGTCGGATAACAAGGAGAGCTCTTAATACGAGGGGTTAATAAATGTGGGTGCACAATTATGAGATCCAATAACGGAAAAGAATACTAGTGTAGCGAGTATTTCAATCCTCTAGGTGGCCGAAATATATAGTGAAGGCCCTATCGGTTTAGTTTCTCGATACTAAGCCTAAAACCAGGCAGATTTGATACTCTACAACCTGGGGATCTAATTATGTTCGTTTCTAAGTCTCCTAGATGTTTCGTTTTATCCATGAAAGAAAGAATAGAATACCCTCCCCGAGTCCCTCCTAAGTCATTTACCTTCCAAACACGAAGTTGGTGGGTGATGGTCGAAGGACTATACCTAGTGCAGTTCCTTAGCTCCACTGTAGTACTCGGGCACTCCTGCTAGGTTTAACATTCCTAGCACTGAAGTGAGTAGAACCTTAATTAGAAAGACCTTAGAGATCTGCCATTCGCGTGTTCTGTTAAGAATCCAATGCCTCCACTAGCTTATCCCTGAACTGCTTAGTCCTGGATGACCACCTGAGTTCCCCGGTCCATGTTGTACACCCCCCCTTTGCATCCTCCTTTATATATATATGACGAATCCATACTCCTGTTCTCTTGTTATCAAATGATATAACCTGACCGCCATGTTATGTACTTCGTATATGTATTGAATTAAAGTGGTTGAGGTGGTTGAAGTTTTAAGGGGATATTGGACTAGGGATTAACTCTTGCTCGTTTCATGCGTACTCATCGCTGACTTACTATCGAGCTTGGCCAATAATATTTCGTTGCATGGAAAGGGATAATGAGTTATCCTGGTGCGAGAGGCAGAATTTAAGACGCCTAATGAAGATAGAGGATTAGCATTGCATGAATCGCATCGAATCCAAAGCCCCGCGCCCTCCGGTTAGCCACTAGACTGCCCCATCCACACCATATAACTGAACGACCGAAGTAGCTTCCGTCCTCAAGCTCTTGTTGTGCGGCTGGTGGCTCTGATCATGAGTCTCTCCGGAGGGATTCTCGTGCAGATCATTTAGGTGGTAAAGGCCGCGTTCTTTATCCTGTATAATGTGCAGAGATACGCAAGGACTGTGCTCTTCTTGTGCGGCGTACTAAGATGGGAGAGGGGTCGAAGCCTGCTCGCTAGGCGTATTAGGATTGGAAGGTGTTGGGTTATCTTCGAGGTATCGCATTGTGTTTTGGTTCCGTAGCCAGCGGACTACGTATTTGAATGCCTGCTACGCTATCAGAAATGCTACGTCAGGAAGGAAGGAAGAGAAGGGGATAATGCTAGACCTTGTTCACCTCTGCGATGTTCAGAATATTAGCTCCGAATCCCTGCCTAGATTGGGCAAGGCCACCCATCGATTTGAGCTCGCTCTCTTGTATATGTACAAATCTGCTTGTCCAAAGGTTGTGTGGTAGGGAAGAGACAACTCAGCATGTGTGTTCGTGGTGTTTCGGAGGGGGGTGACATCGTCACCGATGAAAATAGTTAAGAATTTGGTCCCTAGCCTTGTCACGGAACCACGTGACTTTGTGACTCAGAGCCCTTGGGTCAGAAGAGGTCCTCGCGTTACGTTTGAGGATAAATGGACGCACCACTTGGTTTATACAAGTAAACACCAGTGACTTTATACATACCTGTGGGTTTTCACAAGAAAGACGTTTTTGTACCCCCGAGGGAGAATCTAGAACCGAACAATGTTTCCCCTTTGCTTGAGATTCAGCATTCGAATTTGTTACGACCTTTCGGGTTGTGGCCGCCGTTCTATTGGTTCTAGAACATTCGATACATTTCCATCACATGTGGAAGAAATACGTTAAATCACGGAAGAATTTAACATGGAGCGCATAGAGGTAAACATTGAAAGACGACGAGAAATCTAAGCAATTTTGATTCATAGCTTCCGTTGGCCCCGCGCCCTTGAAATCATATTCGAAATCCTCACTATCAATAAATCCTAGCTATATATCTACCTCACCACGATCCCGTTTCACCTGAGATTTAGGCTAAATGTATAAGCGACTTACGTCGACCCCTCCATTGAACTCGGTGATGAACTCCTTGCTCGCAGTAACTGTTTTTTGAATGTGAGAGAAATAGACCCGACTCTTCTCCTTTATAGCTAAAGCACGCGCTGTAGCCATAATATTCTTGATCTGGAGCTGGGTATAAGCCTAGGAAAAGGAAGATATGGCACAGAAGTACTCACCTGCCTGCCATTGAGCTTGCAATTAACCAATATTTTCAACTCCGCGATGCTGATATTCGCTGGTCCCTGAGATGTATTCGTATTCCCAATAAATTGTTCCTAGACCTTCTTTCCCGCATCCTTGGTCAAGTCGCTATATCTCAATATAACGTGGATTCTGCTGAGGATGGCTGGATCGAACTTAGCAATTCGGTTTGTGGTAAGGAATATGATCCCTTGTGTTGGAATGGAGATTTATTGACAGTAGCAGCTAGCCCTCCAAGTTAAGGGCTGAGGGGCATATATATACATGTGGGGTGATTTGTCATAACATATCAGCTGATGTGCAGAATGAGAAATTGGTATGTAAAGCTGGTGTCCCGTGACGTCACTTTCAACAGCCCTCTCTATTTCTTATGAAGCACGTATACAAATCCCAGTGCAATCTCTAGCCCAAAGAGAGACGTAAAGTAACACGCGCCCTCTTACTTTGACGGTATACCGGGAGTCTGATCCTCAAGACCGGTACAAATTGCCGGAAGGTGCCGGCGCTTGGCGTCACCGAGGGGACTAGTGCCCTCTGGCCCGGTGAAGTGATATGTGTCTCGTCGTATCGTGGACACTTTGGCGTCTTAGTGAAAGATGCCCTGTGGAAGAGGTGGTTTATAGCATTATAGAGCAAATGCCCTCGATTCGTCGCCAGTAGCTATGGGGAAGCGTGAAACGTGGGAATCGAGTATAGTAAACAAATACGAACAAATGCCTTGTGTTTAACGTGTAGCTTGAGTACACAGAGACAGCTATGCCAATAGCAAGCGCAAACCGTAGCTCATAACCTATTGAACTGAGAATCGATTTATTAATAGAAAATCGATATATTAAGGGATAACAATCTATAGATATACTAATTACAAGAGTATACCACTATAAAAACTAAGGGAATGACTTCTATAGCTATATTCCTGATTCCCAGCGCACTATGTGATTTACCCCGCATCTTAGTAGTAATACGATTACCATACTAATACCTAAACATAGGTTTAATAAACGTAATCGAACGGAAATACTAATCGAGCGATTAGTGCGTCTATACGTAAGCATGTTCCAATAATAGAACGAACTAACTAGTGGTTAAAGCTAGAGTAGAAGGAATAGATAGCCTAAAGTAGCTAGCTATTTCAACACGCCTCCTCCTTATAGTCGAGGTTTGACGTCAGTGAGGCTAATAATACTAAGCTTTGAACATAGCAGTTCAAAAGCAGGTTTAGCCAGGGGCTTAGTGAGAATATCAGCTATCATTTCCATAGTAAGAACATACTTGAGCTCAATATCCTTGGTATTAATATGATCTCTAATAAAATAGTATCTGATATCGATATACTTGGTTTTCTGAGAAAATCGAGCATTCGTAGCTAAATCGAGAGCTCCCTAAGCGTCTGTTTTTAGGTCGATTATCCCTATAGGAATCGATATTTCCTCAAACAATTACTTAAGCTATAGGGCTTCTTTAACTACCAGAGTAAGGGCGATATACTCCGCTTCGATAGTAGTAGTTACTACTATTTTTTGCTTCGTACTAGCCCAGCTAATAGCTCCGCCGAAGAGGGTAAAAACCATACCGGAAGTCGATTTACGATCCTATAAATCGCCTCTATAGTCAGTATCTGAGTACCCGATGAGTCCTTATTCAGAAGTAGCGTTATATAGAATACCTATATCAAGGGATCCCTTAATATATCACATAATACGCTTCTATACAGTACTATAGGAGGCTTTAGGGCACGAATTAAACTGCCCTAAATACCCAGCCACATAGCAAAAATCAGGTCTAGTCGCTAGGGATAGCCACATAAGGGATCCCATACGACTCTAATATTCAGTAATATCGATATCCTCCCATTTAGCTAGCATTACATACGCTATTAGTATAGATATAGGGGTTAAGCCCCCCATATTATACCTCTGAAGCAGATCTGTAAGATACCGATCTTGGTATAAAAACACCAAACCGTCCTAAAAGCGTACGATTTCCATCCCTAGGAACGTCTTGATTTCTCCTAGATCAGTCATATCGAATTTCTGACAGAGTTCTTCCTTAATTCGGTCGATTTCAGCTATGTTTTTACCGACAATAATCATATCGTCGACGTAAATAGCGATCAAAAGTAGTAGCTAATCAGGTTCGTATACATAGAATATATATAAAGCTGGATCACAGAGTAATCTCTAGAAGCTAATAGCAACGAAGAAGCTATTAATAACTTGATTCCAGACCCTGGGAGCTTGTTTCAAACCGTAAATACTCCTCTATAGACGACAAATAAGGTTAATTCCCTCGATAAAACCAGGGGGTTATTCCATATAGTACTCCTCTTCTAGATCACTATACAGGAAAGCTGTTTAGACGTCCATTTAGTGGATATAAAGCCCATATTTAGCCGCTAGGGCTAATAAGATACGAATAGTAGAAAGCCTTACTACTAGAGCGAAGGTCTCGAAGTAGTCTATACTATACAATTAAGTATATCCCTGAGCTACGAGCCTTGATTTATAGCACCCATCAGACTTAATTTTGAACACCCAGCGACATCCAATAGTCTTTTACTATTTACGCACTACTAGATCCCACGTATAATTACGCAAATAGGATCGTAGCTCCTTCCTAATAGAAGGTCTCTATAGATGAGCGTCTAGGCCAGTGAGAGCTTCTTTAATTAATAATAGAATCTTAGAAGCTTTAGTATTCTAGTTAATAGTAATCAAAGCACGGTGATCGAGGTTCCTGTCCGTAATCCTAGTTAATTTATCACGAAGTAGGATCAATTTACCCCTCGCTCGAACCATACTAGGTAGTACAGGTGCTTTCTGAATAGTAGAGCTTGATTCTGAACTACTAAGTGGTTGAGGTTCTTAGTATTCAGGAGGCTCACTTATAGTGGAAATGCCCTCAATTCGGTCATATGACCCGCTTTGAACAGCATTCCCCTCTGAATCGGAGTGATTTTCTGGATTATCTTCTAATAGAATATCAAGCGGTTAATTTCCAGTATCAACAATAATAGTATCTCTATGATTTGAGCTAAAGTCGTCCGTATCACCGCTAGAAGTGTCGTCATAATCATCAGCGGTACTGACTAGTCTTCTATAAAGCTAGGAGGCTTGATTCAGGAGACACACTCCCTTGATATATTCTTTAATAGTACAATAGTTATAAACGACGAATACACACTTATAGGGGTTCTAGATACGATATCCAGAACCACTATAGCCAGTGAAAATACCCCTAAAGGCTTTAGCCATATACTTGTGCCATAAAGCTATCTCTTTAGGTATATAAACATACACTAAAGAACCGAATATCCGTAGGTTAGAAACGTCCGGTTTGACTCTATAGAAGGCTTCGTATAGAGTCATACCGATTTTAGGGAGGTGGCATCGATTATAGGCATAAATCCTATATGTAGCTACTTCCTCCCAGAAATCGTACAGTAAGCCCGATTATTCTAGCTCCGTACGCTCTGATTCGATAATCGTACATATACTACGTTCAGAAACACTATTCTATTCAGGCGTATAGGTAGTTATTAGTTCTAATCGAATACCCTTTACTTTGGACCAGTTCTTGACTTAACCTGATACGAATTCAGGAGTATTATTAAGGTATAGGCATTTGACCTTATTTCTAGTCTATGTCTCTACAAAGGTGACTTGATACTAGAGGTCCATAAAATAGCCTTTTCGATTCGATAGATACACCGCTATACGATATTTGGTACCCTTACAAGTAGTTGACAGTATGTGAGTGTTCTTACTAAGGGATGGAACCCTTGATGGCCCCCATAAGTCAATAGTGAGATATTCCCCTAGAAGCAGTTTTTCAGGGTATAAATCAGTCATACTAGCCCTAGTAATCTTGCTCATATCATATAGATCATAGTCGAATACGTTCTGATTTTTGAACTATAAACTATACACGTGGTTTACTAATTCCAGGACATACTTCATATTTAGGTAGCCGAAGCGCTAGTACCATACCTCTAGAGAGGCTAAAGCCTCTGATTTCGACGCTTTAAGAGCACGTCCTAAACTGAACTAATCGAGCTGATATAGCCCTGTGAATGGGCTAAAGGTACTAGTTATAATAGTAGTACCTTCATCGATAATTCGGACATTCCCCTGAGAAAATATCACATTACCTCCTACTCGGGTGATTTTCGGAATCGATAATAAGGAGGTGTTCCGGAATTAAGGGCTATAAAGCACATTAGTAAGCTATATTTTTAGCTCTAGCTTAGTGGCTAAAAGGATAGTTCCCTTTCCCTCGATTAGAATCGTTAATTCGTTACTAAGTATAATAGGAAATAGATTAATCTCTTCGTATGTGAGAAAGGAGCTTTTACTACCAGTAAAATAATTCGTAGTACCCGAATCGATATACCAGATATTCGCAAAATCGTCAGGTGATTAGCTACTAAGGAGTACACTAAATATCGTTTTTCTAGTAGTATATGCCTTAGGGTATATAGTCTCCTTTGAACTAGAGGATAAAGACGCCTCCTACTTAGTAGAAAGAGCGTCTTTTCCCTTAGAATCGAAGAACTTTTGAGCTTGTTTATAGGTTAGGTAGTCCTTGAGATCATGACCCTTATACTCGTGAAACGAGCAATAGGCGTTCGGATCCCTAGGAGGCTTCGGCTTTTTGTCCTTGTTTTTTGACTACTTTTCACCTAATTAATTCGACTGAGCTAATAGCGCTTTTGATATAGAATTAGAGGTATTAGAGCCATTAGCCCTAATCTTTTCCTCCTTAATAGTCGCCTCCGCTCTACATAATTCCATTTTTAGTCTAGGGAGATCATCTCTCATAGAACCGATATAAGGCTTGAAGTTAGAGAATTCCTTATTAGGAAGCCCGTAAAGCAGGATTCCTGATATAGTGACGTCTATAATAAGGCCTCCTGCCCCCTTGATATCTAATACCTTACGACTAATATAGTTAATAAAGTCCTCTATCCCTTTATTAGAATCGTAAGTAAGTATCTCCAATTCCTGAAGGCTAAGTGACTGTTTTTGAGCTTTTAGCTAGTTCGCTCTAGCTCTAATATAGGTCCAAATCTGGTGTGGAAGCTTGATTTCGTCGAGTTCTAGCCAGAAATCATCGGTAATAAGGAAGCTTAGTACCGCACGAGCGAGTGATATTTGACGACTAATCGTTTTATCGTCCTTTAGGGCTAACTCAGCGATCACAAGGGCTTGATCTGGATCGACATATTACCATAGATCGTCAAAAATGAGGATATTCTTAGCACTGATCATCCAGGAGACGATATTAGTCTCTGTGAGTAGAAGGATCTTCGATCCTTTATAGGTGACATATTCCGATTTTTTGATATCCGGCATAGTGGATTTCACTAAGAATTTACGACCGAAAATTACTGTGTTTTCGGCGAATTCGTCTAATACGAAGCTAAAGGGACGGGTGCGATTCAATAAAAATCGCGATTTTGATAATATCGGAAAAATGGCAAAGTAAATAAATGAGGTCACGTGATCTGAAAATCGCGTAAAAGCACTTAGTGCACTGACCGGGCTTAGAACCTGTTGGAATGGAGATTTATTGACAGTAGTAGCTAGCCCTCCAAGTTAAGGGCTGAGGGGCATATATATACATGTGGGGTGATTTGTCATAACATATTAGCTGATATGCAGAATGAGAAATTGGTACGTAAAGCTGGTATCCCGTGACGTCACTTTCAACACCTTAGCAATATTCCAGTTTACGGAGGAATACCGAGATAACACTATTACGCATTAAATCGGACGACTATTTCTCGAGAAAGACATCTGCCTTATCTGGGAGCAGAATAGCATTCCAATAGCTAGCGATCTTGAAAATTCGAGAGAGTTACGCTTCGAGCTTCGCTGTATCGATCAGCAATTCCCTAGCAGAGATCTAAGAATCAGAGAAGTATATCAGGCGAAATATAAAGAAATATACCGAATAGAGGGGCAGTTCTAAGAACTCAGCTACCGCCTCCGCTATTAAGGTTTTCCCTACCCCTAGCAGGCCACTTTTACATGTCAGTGAAAACAATATAATAACGAGGTCGAGTCGTACTATAACAGAATATTAAGTCCTTATCCCTTCCCTGCAATAACGTCATCAAATATCACACTAGAGTCATTACGAGACTCTACAAGAGCCATAATAACGTCTCTTTGCTCTTCGGCAATTACCAGACTATTAAAAGGTAAAGATGACTAGATAATATCTTTAATATTAGTAACCGTAAACTCCGCTATATAGTATTATATTAGTCAAGTAGTCTCCCATAAGTAAAGAGGGCTCAGATCTTACCCCATATCTTATCACTAAAGCTAAATCCTGGAATAGTTAGACAGCAAATAATAAAGTCTTCCTCTATAAGCCGAGCCAGGTCAATAAGATAGCTCTCAGCCTTATCAGGTAATGTTTTATTTAAGTCCAGGTCAAAAGTTATTTCGCTTAAGGATAGGATGAAAGATATATCGCTCGAGGCTATATCGGAAGACGTTTCCGAAAATATATCGCTAATATGTATTTAATTCTAGATATCATAACCAAAAGCTAGATTAAGGTCAATAGCCAGCATAGAACGGCCTAGATTCATCTTCCGAAAGAAGGCGGCATCGACTATAATACGACTATTAATAGCGACTTCCACCTACTCTCCTTCGCATATAATAAAGGCTTTGCCTTGGCAGTACTAATAGTGAGAGCCTATCATAGACATGAACTTCCAACCATATGTGAAGAGGTCAGCCCAAACCCGTTAGATATTAGTATAGTACTAAAGAGGGAATGCCTCAAGGGTATTAATCCGCCGTGTTCCACGGAACTTGGGGATCTTTAATTTAATAGGGGTTAAGCTAAAGTCTTCGTCGTTGAAATCTAGATATCGGTAGTTAAGATTCTAGTACTTTATCCCGGCCCTCGATTTTTTCTCCTCGCTAAAGTTAAACCTAACATATCGAGGCTTACGTGTCCCGGAGCAAGTTATATACACCAAGGTATTTAACTTAAAGAGGGCCCAGAGCAGGTCATACGTGATCTCACCGCTTTATAGAAGAGATATGAGATATTGCGCCACGTTAGCGTATACCTTCATAATACAGTTAATAAGTAATTTAAGGTATTTTTTGCAAGCATCATTAATAGGATAGACGTCATTCAAGCTATAATACGACTTAAGCTCTAGAAGATAGGTATATAGTAAATTTTATTTAATCTTAGTTCAGGTAAGTAGTTACTTTAATACATTAAGGATTTTACTACTTATAGAGGGTTTAACTTCTTTTAGGCTAATTCCACGGACGTCTTAAAGAACTACTCATAGTATATCTCGCAAATACTTTGACTTAATATTAATATAAGTAGTCATATCCTTTGTTTCCTTATCTAGAGATTATGATTTAGCGGGTAACGTATATCTAGAGCTAACCAATACTAACTAACCCGATAACGAATAATAAATACATATAGGTCCTTCTCTTTTGCATTTCCCATTGGATCCAAGGATTTCAAAATTGTATACTTGTGAGCCTTCTCATTCCAGCTAGATAAAAGCAACTTGTTAGCTGACTGGAACTAGTGAAATATTTGGAGACATATACTTCATTAACTGTCTTAAACTCTAGCTTCGAAGCTTGAGCTGCCACAGCCTCCGGCTAGTTAGCTTCGGGAGCAAGGGCTTAGGTATCCTCAGATTTCCTAGCTGAGTCAGGGACCTTTCCTTCAAGGAGCTTCGAGAATAGTTGCTCCAGATACTCAAATGTAAGAGGTTGGGCGGGTGCTTAAATGGTTGGCGTTTCAGTTGCCGTGTGAGAGCAAGCGCACTTCGAGATAGGAGGGGAAGCAATCTCCATAGCAACGACGGCTTTAACCATGTTAATGAACTGTTGGATATTGTTCAATGTGACGACATGCTCCAAAGATACCGTATGCTTCTTCTTTTTGTTGCGATGCTCGTTTTTGTTGTAGGTTTAGTAATCGCTCTAGTCTTGTGGAAGTTTGGCAAGCATAATGGCCGTCCAATGTGGTGGATCTCGGTGATTTTTTATCTGATTATGACCATTCCCTTACTTTATAAACCACAGTTTCTTCTTCTTGTTGCTTGCATGGCGGGCTGGTTCGCTCGCGTAAGTGGAGTTGGACTTGCTGCATTTACTCAGTCTGCTGGGTGGCAACCCTATTGTAAGATTTCGGGAAACGGTTTTGCAATTGTCTATATGGCAATGGGTGCAGTTGCAGCTATATTAGGGTACTTGGGGGGGGGTATATCGCCTCTATTGTGGACTCTGATTGCTTAGTTGCCTAAGAAGCCTGTTATTATAGAGCAGTAGATATTCATAGGTAATTGCGCTGTGGTTACTAATAACCTCCACCAAGATCACGCAAATCCCTGACACTGCCCATCCACCACACTCAACCACCCCACACGGTCCTTGACATATAGTTCAACGCCCAATTTCACATCTTCAAGCCTATTCCCTCTCCGTCATCACCATCCAACGTTCCGGCTTGAACATGCCCACAAACGCTCCTTGATCTCCCTCTTTGTAAATCTTCGTTCCACGCTTCTCGCAGAACTGTAGCTGAGAGTCATGCCGCTCGGGTGAGTGACAGAGAAAGCCTTAAGATCCTCAGCTCCACTAGAAATTGCGAAAGCAGTGCTGGGAACAAGGATATTTGTTGTATATGGTCCGCCACAGATTTTTCGGCAAGGTGGACAATGGCATATAGCCTGATTGGAGTTTTGAGATGGGATATGGTCACCAGGATCAGTGTGTCTCATCTTTGATTTTCGAAGCCCGGATGACTCCCTGAAGGGAAGCACGTTGAAAGAGTGGGCAACGAAGCTGAAGTGGGCATTTAGATCGAAAGGAATTGACTTGACTTGTGCTTCAGGATATAGGAACCACCTTGAGACTGCGGGGTTTGAGAATATTCAACCGAGGGAATTCAAAGAATGAGCACTTCAAGAATGTGGGCACATGGTGCCTGGCGAACATCTTGGACATGCTTCATGCGATCTCGATCGTCCCATTAACTGAATCTGGGCCACACGGCATGTCCGTAGAAGTAGTCGAGGTGCCCCTGGCGCGGGTGCGGAAAGACCTCCACAATCCAAGCATCCGTGCCTATCTCCAAGTGTGGGTATGCGTAAGCATATCGAAATTCCTGCTAACAGAAACTGTAGTCCTGTCATCCACGGCCGAAAACCAAAACAAAATCCATTTATCGATTTGGAAATTAGTTCTTAGCATCAACATTGGCTTCCTCTGGCTGGGGTATCGACTTGGGCGAATTCAGGCCGGCAGTACATCCTGATGGGAGGATTTGAAAATGGAGTGGCGGAGGTAGTGAGATGTGACTCGATGCCTCATCAAGACTATTCAAGATCGTGTCATCGAGGAATAGGCAAGGAACCACGTGTGGTGTTGGAGGGGCAAGTCGCATGCACGCGTGTCTGCCCCGCCGACATCAGACAAGGCCCCGGCAGTGAATATAGAGACTGAGCTGAGTTATTTCAACGGTATTGTTGAGGACGAATTTGGGTTTGTGAAGACTTTAGAGGTTCTATCACTGACCCCCCTCAGCCTCAAGTAGTCAGCCCCTGATATCACGACTGTATTAGAGAAAAATGCTACTGGCATGGTCTGGCGCATTGAACTCACTAAAAAACTCCTTGCTCGTGGCTACTGCCTGCGCAAACGGTCTAGGGAAAAGGGTCTGGGGGAACACTGTACAATACAATGATACCAAGGATGTCCAATGAACGCGCGACTTATTGTGTAATACATTGATTGTTTCTAGTAAAGACGTTGTGGCTCGTGTCTCCTTCCGATGACCTGATGAATCGGTGTCCTGAAATCATGCCTAATCTTACGCAAACGTAAACCTTCTAACTCACCCAGACCTCCGGCGTTTCTTTGTATTCTTGGACGTCTCTGAATGATGCTTCAATTTGGTACTGTAATGTACCTGCAATGTCCCCTTGCTCCTCGTGGGGAAGCGGTCTGAAATCTCATCCCATGATAAACCTTCTCCTTTCAGTTGCAGTAGAAGTTCGTCGTCTTGGGACGAAAATCGCGAATTCCTGACGGGTCCGCTCATAGCCCGTTCCTGCATAGGTAACCGTTCCGAGTCTCTTGTGTCACTGCTGCTAGAGACGCTCCTGGGAATGCCTTGTCTCTGCGATGTTCCACCAGGTTCCGGTAAGAGCTCTTGAGAAAACGTGAGACAGTACACAACTTTCGATCCGATGGTCTTTAGTATCAAGCATCCATGGATGGGAATCTCTTCGCTCTCCTGCACACTGCCAGACGAGGTGGATACAGTCGCTTGATCTGGGGCGTTGAGGGAATGAGTAGAAGGGGGGTCTGCATCGCTGTGTTCCGTGTCCTTTGCCCGTTTAACCCGTTTCCGAGAACGCGGTGAGCCTCGAATCTTAGGGCGAGCGGCGTCGCTCATATCGCGATAGTCTTCGTCGTTAGAATCATCGGTGCCTCCATCATCAACTATTTCCTGGTCAATTTCACGGATCTCTCGTTCCTTGGCCGGAGCCGCGAGTTGAGTGACTGACTGAGAACGTTCGAATTCGTTGGATTCAAGTGCGGCAGAAACGGAGCTGCTAGTACTAGCTGGTCCGGTGGCAGATGCCATGCGTAGTAGCTTGCGGCGGACATGTTTGGTATCTCGTCGGCGACGATGTCTCGGCAGAGGCCTGTTTGTCAAGTCTTGTTGGAGAGGTACCGCAGCTGGGTCCGGCAGCGGGAATTGAGCGGAATGTCGTTGGCTACCCCGTAGCTCAGAAAGGGAAACATTGCTATCGGAGGCTAGGTTGTCGCTAGAAACAGCGGACGACCCTGACCTCGTGGAGTAAGTGTCGGCATCGTCTTCATCAGCGAAAACATCAATTTCCTCATCTTCCGCCCCCTTGGTGACATTGAGGTCATCATAGCTTGCGCTCCCTTGTGTGACCTCGGCATTCACCCGCATGGGGCTGGCTTGGTGTGGGACGGACAATGGAACGTCAGCAGAGAGCTGGAGCCTGGCGCCATCGACTACGTCGCTGTTATTATCATCGTCTTGGTGGTCGGCGACAAGAAGATCAGAAATGTATGTGGCTCCGGAGCTGAAGCCCTCACCGTCTGCCATGTCGCTACCTGCAATGTGTGGAGAAGAGGAATCGCCTTTAGCTGTGAGGTCGGCGTCAAGATTGCCGTAGTCGGTTTCAGACTCGGCGCCCGCAGATTCATCGTCACTGTCACCGAGTATAATCGGATCTGAAATCGTGTGAGTATGAAGTCCTGGCCAAACTGAGAAGCGCTATATGCTCACCTCGACTGCTTCCTGCCGTGGAGCGGCTAGAACTAGGAGGACTGCCACCTCGAGTTTCATTGTCAACCATATCTGCTATTCCACCGCAGTCCGGATCTATGCTTATTGATCCCTTCTGTTGCCTGCCAGACAGGAGCTCGTCGATATCGATAAAGCCGTCGTGGTCATCACAGTTTAGGTCCGCGCTTGCTGGCATGCTCTTTTGCCATGTGCCCGACAAGAGCTCCTCCATGTCCGGGAAGTCGTCATCGTCGTCGCCGCTGCGATTCGGAAGATTTCGTGAGGCTGTGAAGTCTTCTCTATGCTGTTAGAAGTTGTGATACCCATGGCAAATTACGGCACGTACCTTGCTTATCATTTCTGCAATACCGATCTAAAGTGTGCGTTTTCTGCGATAGAGTGCTCACAAGTATGGCGGTTTTGCGGGCGGGAAGAGACGCAATGGGTCCCGGAGGGAGATGTGAAGCCGTAATTGTTCCTGGGAAACGAAGAGGCTAGCTCCTTGAGGCCGAGGGGGGTTGGTAAAACACAATATAGTCCATGGTGCGCAAAGGGTCGAGTGCTCGATTTTACTCAGAAAGGTGGATGAGAGAGAAACTCCTGGGTTCA